>JAXQQM020076300.1:0-25410 GCA_034641835.2 Pinus albicaulis | reverse complement strand
CTGCCAATAAAAAATGGTATAACAAACTAATTCGAACATAGCATGAGTTGGCGTAGTGAAAAAAGGAATTAGCACTAGCACAAGAGTATCAAGCACTGCTAAAGAAATTCACAAACCTTTCCACCACAAAATATAAAACATTTTACAGCTCAAAGAGGAGCAGGCAAAGGCAAAAAGGGCACAGGACCAAGTGGACCAAGCCAAGAAACAAATCACTACGATTTTCTCTCTGTATTCTGATGCACTAACATGGAGGGCACCCGCCACCAACTATTCCATATTATTAGTGGAACAATATTTACTGTCGAAAATCAAGGCTGTTAGGGTAGGGAATCCCACAACTTTCAAAACCGTAGAAGAATTTTTCCACTGCTGCAATTATCAATATGAATAGGTCCAATGCCTTTTATATGAACTTTACATGCACCACTTCTTTCTAGAAGAGGATAGGGACAACAATCCTAGTCCCTTTATAGGAGATGTTCAGTTCCAGGCCTTCCTCTCATTCGCTAAGAACCAGATTAGGTGGGCCAAAGCCTATAACATTTTCCAAAAGAGAGAACATGGCCTAGACCTGTGGGTTAGAGGAGAGCCTACTAAACCCCTACAGTTTTTCATCCAACACAAGAATTTCATACAAAGAAACGGTGTAAGGACTAAGCTGGGACCCATCCATAAAGACATCATAGAGCATGGGTGGGAATATTTCGAAGACATTCAGGAAGCAGCCCTAGCAACAACCAAGCAAATATGGATGGCCTCCACAAAAAATGTGAAAAATAGGGAGCCATTTGGCTACAGAAAATTCAAGGCGGTCACCTCCAGATTCCTCTCATATAGTAACCTGGTCTTCAACATGGGTCCTGCATGGTTAGGATGCAGGTATAGATGCCCCCTTATCTGGTACCCCCCTGAGGGTTATGATCATGACTACAAACTTATAGAAGGACACACAAATGCTGCCTTTGCAAGAATTAGACAGAAACATGGTTTCAGGGCATACAAAGAAGAATTCTACCTTGCCTACTCCTTGACACAGTTGCATCTCAACCATCTATTTGCACGAGGACCTGCAAATAGGTAAGCAGGGGAGTATGTTGGGTCAGAATTAAGGTATGTTTTAACCCTACGATTACTTCAAATTATCATATATTTTTAGAATTTCTCTCGACTTAACAGTAAAGGAAAGGAGGGTTAATGAAAAATCAAGACAAATAGACTAACGGTAAAAGGCATGACTAAAGCAACAAGGATTTGACCTATTCCATCTCTATTCGCATGAAAATGAGGCAGCTGAATTGACCAAAAGACAGCTGACAAGTGAGAACATGAATCCACATTAACCCCCAGGGATGAGCGGAAGGCGAAAAGATAGATCCATGTCCGAAGAACTCAAACGGAAGCCACACTCAGCGAGCTGTCGTTTAGGAAAGACCATTTTACTGAGAAAATTTTCCTTTAAAAATGCCAAGGATGGACAAAAGAGGGGAGGTGAAATAAGAATTATCTTTCTGTAATAGGCGTATCAGGAAAAAACTATCTAGTTGTATTCATGTCTTGACTCTTTTAATAAAGGATTTTGGTATTTTGAATAATCATTTCTTAAGTTTTCCATTGCATTGGATTTCTGGTGGTTTTGGACCAGCCCTGGGAGTTCCGCGCTCACTTCTGTACTATATGTTAATTATGGAATTTATGTCTAGTAATCTTCATTCTGTGAGATATCTTTCTACTTGTTAAATGTCTACACCTGCGATGATGTAGTTTCCTATGCCACTCAAGTAGTTTATTGCTCATGTTTCTAGTTTGAAAGAATGGCTTTACAATTGTTGGACATTTTCATCACTTTCTCAATTCCTCTATCTCTGTTTATAAGCTTTAGCACAATTTCTATTCAATGCTTTATATTGCCAAGAATTAGACATTTTTCATCAGTACTATAGGATTTCTTGTTGTGTTTTCAAAGAGAATTCCATTGCAAAATTAAAATAGACAATTGTTGTTCAATTCATTGAGTTTTTTGTTCCTTTCTATAGGAATCTTGTTCGATTCCTTGAGAGTTTTGTTCAATCATATATTATTCTCACTAGGTTTATTTAGACAGGACAGTTAATGGTAATTTACAAATTCCATTCCATTTGAGTTGATTGAACTTCAAGAATTAATTGATCTTCTTCATAGTAATATAGAGTATCTATTTCCGATGTCACTCGCATATATTGTGCTCACAGTCTTGAAATAAGAAGACTTACCCTAGGTTGAAAATTAAATGAGAAGCTTAGAGGTTGTCTATAATATTCACCTTCAAGAAATGACATTCAACACCAAGAGTTAGATTCGAGGGGAATTTTCAACAAACACTCTGTGAGAGTTTACTTCAACTGGGTTAGTGTGATATATCAGTGGCCAGAGAAGGAACCATGGAAGAAATGTTATAATTCTTCTCAACCACTTGAGTTGATTAGTACGGTTGGGACTTCTCAAATTTTCCCACAGGAAACAATAGTTCTGGAAGTAGCAACAACAAAAACAGGAGGTGGTCCGGTGTATGACAAAGGAAAGAGGAAGGTAGCAGATCATATAGAAGAGGAACAAAGCTGGAAAATGAAAGAAGATCCTCTTACCGAAAAGGTAGCTTTGGTGATCGAAGCCAAGACGGATCAAAGGCACCAAAGAGAAGATCAGAGGAAGAGAGAGAATAAATGCTTAGAAGAAGCATTGCATAGAGCGAAGAGAGAAGAAAATGAGTTGAAGGGAGAATAAGCAGTTATATCAAAACATACATGCACTTTGGAAAGAGAATGAACAACTCCATGCAACAACACAGAGTACATCGTTCGTACATGTCTACCAGGAGGAGATTAGAGCAGAGGTACTCACTAAAGTATCTGCACTTAGAGACACTATGTGAGATCTTTATAATGAGTTGGTAACCATTCATAAGCCAGTTCTCCACCTGAGTGACTTGTTATGGAAAAGCAGATAGTTTGTCTAAATCCTCAAGAATATAAAAATTTCCATTACTATTGTGCATGAGTGGACAATGCGATACAAGGCTGCACCACTCACATTGGTAAAGAAGATGAATCTGCAGGAAGATTTAGAGAAAGGCAGAGTCTAAATTTTAATCCAGAACAACAAGCAACTTGCCGGTTCATCGAAAGCATTCAGGTCTCATATGGATGTATATACGGAAGCTTGGATTTTATGGTGAGAACCCATCGGATCCCATCAATCGGTACACTCACTGAGGCTAAGTGAAGGCAGGAAGTCTAATAGGAGATCAACCACTACCTGAAGAAATTGGAGTAGGAAGCCACTCGAGAGGATATGGAGATCAACAAACATAACTTACATACCTACATTGGTGGTTCGGTTCATATTAAAACCATATTGCACCTAATTGAAGAAGATAAGAAGATCAGTGCCAAGATATTGTATCGTTATGCATTAGAGGAAAGATTATGATTTCAACCTAACATTATTGTGTGGTTTGGGGAGACCATCGCACAATACCAAGCTTGGTATGAGTATGTGACCTAGAAGCACCAAGTCCAAGATGCTCAACTTGAGTTCACCCCAACACCATCATCATATTATTTTGTCTTGTTAGGCTGTCAAGTTGTCTCTACCCTATTTTTTCTTATATTGGTACGATTGGAAATTTTAATATTATTTGAAATTATTATATAAGTGAAATTCCATGTGTCCATGATGGAATGTGAAGAGTCATATGTAATGTGAGGAGTCATGAGGGGATTCAAAGAGTCACCAAGGGGTAATGCCAAGAGTCACCCCCTTTGGTTATAAATACATCCTCATAACTCTTGTAAAGGGATTTTGGGAGCCAAGCTTTTGGCTGGGCTTAGGCTTAGAGAAGGCTTGGGAGTTTTGTGCCAGCCTTGGCTTCTCTGTATCGTAGAGGGAGTATACTTCTTTGGGAGGAGAAGGTGTTGTTGACTTCACGTTCCACTATTGGGGAAAGTGGTTTGTTATGCTTTATGTATGAATGAATCTTTCACTTATAATATATAATCAAAGTCGAAACGTCTTCATGAATATATTGTAAATGTAGTTGGATTATTCTGGTTATGTTTTCGATGTATGTTTTTTAACTTACGCATATGAATATGAAATATTTCATTTGTGTTTTGTATGAATCATGTTGAATGTGTTCTTATGTTTTAATCCATCATAGTTAACTTGTGGACTATTCTTCTTGTTAGCCTGTGTGATTTCTTTTCAGCTCGTCTTTTCCTTTCAAGCTATGTACTATTACATGCTTCAGAGGGGACACTTCCTTCTCTTTTGTTGTTAGAACCGCTCATGCATCATATTGACTTTCCAAATGGTCACACATTTTCTTTAACCAAAGACATCATACACCAATCTACATTTTTCAATCCAAGACATATTATTAAACACCCCACTGTTAGGACTCCTATTCTTGTAACACCCTCTTCCCACATCTACCCAAGTAATTGGTCAACTAGGGTATAATGAGATTCAACCTCCTATGAAATCTTAAGGAAGTGGAACCGATGGAAAACACAACCTAAAAACCTTGTAAAACAACCACAACAACCCCAGGAGGTAACCCAACCATCCAGGCCTCTTATCCCTGGGTCACACTGAAATTTTGACCTCTTTGAGACATATTCGCAGGCATAACACTGCATTCCCACAGTGAAGAGGCTATATCCCTAGGCATAACATTGCATTCCTATGGCGAGGACCCCAAAAACTTAGTTTTATTCCTGCATCTCTGGGATTAGAGCCAACTTTTCAGGCCCAGAACCTAGTGAATTTCCCAGAACTTCATGAAAATTTTAGAGATGATAAATAAAAATAGGACAATGATACAAAAGAAATCGCATCATTAAGAAATCACCTGGACCCCCATAGCCATCACAATAATTTTCTCAAACATCTAAGCTACAGGTGTAAATAATAGATCTAAGCATAGAGGTCTCATACTTATCTGAGAATCGCTAGGAAACATTTCTCCCCTACATCATTAACTACAATACAATATATTTTACCATATATACATTATGTATTCATTTACAAGTAAAACATGCGGAGGGTCATACATCATCACTATAAAAGTACATGCTCATAACTATCATAATAAAAACAGAAATACCATGGATACAATAGCAATAGAATCCACATATAAATCAGTACATTTTCATACCAAATACCATCATAATGAATTTCTCATTAATGAATGTAGAATGGCAACCAGAGATGAGACTTCCACATTTCACTTGACCATAGATTAGCTAAGCCAAGTCTCTCTTCATCCAATCACCCTCATGCCATATTCCAAACATGAATGTAGGATCTCATCAAACACATCAATCAAAACCATTCCAGGGCTTCCAGAGGAAAAACCACCTCAACCGCCAACCAATGATTCCACCTCATGGTCGTACATCACAACCATCACATATTGATCTCTATCCAATATTCCTCAGGGTTCCATAGTGTTTCTTCCAACCAAGGCTCTAGGACTAGTAACTCAACCCTAGTTTCTTTTGGTCTCTAGAGAGTTATTCCAACCAAAGCTCCAAGACTAGTAACGCAACCCACCTAGGGCTCCATAGTGTTTGTCCAACCAAGGTTACATGACTAGTAACTCAACCCAATAGCTGTTTATCGGGCTCAAGAGCATTTTTCCAACCAAGCTATAGGAACTAATTACTCAGCCCAACAACTAAAGGATTCATGATAGCCAACTAGAAAATAATCAATGGAAATAAGCCAACAACACCATGGCTATCCAAGAAATGGAAAGGCTAGGAAAATCCACATGTATACACCATGCATGCCAAAAATAGTGAGGAAACCATACATATCACTCAGTACCTGCAATCAAATCCCACTGTAGCTATTGATCCTAATGCCTAATTGCGCTTTCCTGCTCTTCCTTTGCCTTCTTGCTCCAAATCACCAAGTATCAACACTCTCCAAGAATGCTCCAAGAAAACTGTAAGTATCCAAGAGTATGAGAGAGAGAGAGAGAGAGAATAATGAGAGAGTTCCAAAAATACACAGACCAAAAATCTTACCAACTAATCCTCAGAAGCCTTTTTATTAATAAGGCCTCTATTTTCTTCATATTCCATTTATTTCCTTCATTTTACTTCTCACATGAAACCTGTGACCTTTCAAAATCCTTTTCTCCTAATTTCCATTATTTTCATAAATAAAATTCCAATTAATGCCTCATGCCTTTCCAAAGCCTTTTCCATCACCTTTTCAAATTTCCTTTAGCCATAATAAATAGTTTGAACACCCACTAGGATGTTTTTCCCAACATTCAGCTTGGAATACGTGTCCCATCAACCATGGTATTATATATTTTACATGGATTTTTTAACTAGGGTTGTTACAGAACCCTCCCCCTTGGGGGAACACCATCCTTAGTGTTAAATGCAACCTATAACCAGAAGACAAAACATTCGGCCTATGGATATTTATAAGATAACTAGTAGTAGTATTTACAGTGGCCACTGTTGAAAACATGACAAGCATACTGTTTACTGGAGCTTTATAACAAAGCTCATTACGGTATTTACAATAATAACCACATTTGATTCAACCAACAAATAACCATATTGTCTATAGGGATTTATAAATCAGCTCGATTTAGTATTTACAATGATACACGCATATATACATATACACATTTTCTCAACCAAGATAAAATGATATGATTCCTGTATTAGCAACAAGGGAATCCAGAGGCTCACACCTCCACATTCAAAAGTTGTACCATGATTTGCCTCCTTCCCGGGAAATCTAGAATCTAATGTCAAATTCAAAGCTACATCCAATGTCCAGCGCTAAAATCCTGCGTTATTGTCCTCTCAGTGAAAGGTTACCATTCCATTGTTCCAGGGTACACTCCCAAGGTGCATATGATTCCATCTGACAATGCTAATGACCAAAAAAAATCCATCCTCGGCCTTCCCTTCTCTACTACACATTCCCTTGGGCAATTGAATCACCCCTTTCCATGCAATCACATACCTTCCAAGTTACGTTGGTACCCCCATCTCGGGCATTGCATCCCTTATCAAGGCTTCCTCACATCGAAAGGTCAAACAAATAAGGCACATACCTGCCTCAAAACCATCATCTCGGTCATAGCATGCTTATGGAAATCAAAGGAAATTATTGGGTACTAGTGTCCCACAATGTCCCTGCTCCTAAAATGCTTCACCGGCATATTACTTTTTGTTTCAATTCATTTTGCTATTGTTGTTAATTCTTGCAGTTAGTTTCAACCACCCAATGGGGAATTACATGCTTTCCTGTGCCAAGCAAATAATTTCCATTAGATTCAAAATAAATTGAAATAACATCAAATCATACCTCATTTGTAACCCGTAAATAAGGTACACTTTCACTTATGTTTACTTCTTTCACACAATTAAAACTAGTTGTTTGATCAAATCATCATGTGTAAACATATTGCATATGGTTAGATCAAAACAAAACCATCGTAGGTAAAAATCATGAATCACATGCAATCATAATAAATCATAATCATAAATCACATGTAACCATCATAAGTCAAAATCGTAGATCACATGCATAATAGAACTAAAATAAAATATCGATACTTATCCTTCATCGGTCCTTACTTTTTCCTTTATTATTTCCATACACACACCGGATTGGTATCCACACCAAGCAAGCATCCAGTGCCCTTGCTTCTCTTTACTCACGTACACCAACACACAGTGTACAACATGATACGTGATACGTACACCCACATACAACATACAAATCCATACAATACACACACCCACACTGGCATATGACACACACGCATACACCTGGTGTACAATACAACAACATACCTATACATATACATAATACAACACAATGAGTACACAGATCAATATAGCACGACTACACATGCACATACATAGTATTGCATGCCCACAACACACCATGTACAACATGCACACAATTCAACATGTATACTAGTACCATATACGCAACATGTACAAAGTACCACCTATACACAACACTACCTGTAGAACATGTGCACAATATCACATGTACACAACACCACCTGCATAACGTGTGCACAATGCCAAATTTACATCGCACACCTGTACAATGTGTACACAATACCACATGTACACAACACCACATGCATGACATGTACACGCCACCACTAGTACACAGTGTCACATGCACGACATGTACACGAAATCACCTACACACAACACCAAATATACAACATGTAAACAACACCATATGCACACAACACCACATGTACAATCATGCACACAACACCATATGTACATAGAACCATATGTACAACATGTACAAAACACCATATGTACATAGAACTACATATTCAACATGTACATAGCAACGTACATACACAACACTGCATATCCAACATGCGCACAACACCATATGCATACAACGCCACATATTCAACATGCGCACAATACGATATGTACACAACACCGCATATCCAACATGTACCTAGCACCATCTATACCTAGCACTGAATATGCAGTATACACACAACACCATATATACAACAAGCATACAACATCATACGTACATAATGCTACATATGTTACATATACACATGACCATAGGTAAAATCATTGAATATACAACATGCGCAACATATACACAACAACAGATACATATACCACACACTAACCCCACGTGCAACCTTGCTTCTAGTGTCTCTCTACCACCCATGCTTATCATAGCATGTCGCAAATCACATCTGGTTAATTCCACTGATATACCCCTCAGCATTACCTGTCTATAACATACACATAGGCATAGTACAAGCATATAATATCAATTCATGTCCACATGATACTGACCTCATAGATATGTCAGAGTTATTCTTCCCACTTGATTCCTCATAAGACCAAGAACCTCTTCATGTCATTCACCTGCATAAGAAATCACTCCTCCAAAAGAATGGTCCTTGAAAACCCTATCATACAGTGACATAGATACATATATACATACACATATATAATTATTAGCATAAACCAATCATGATCCTGTCAAATAGTGACATACATAACACATATATACATATAAACATTAGCATTTAAACAATCATGATCCATGATGACCCTGTTATACACGACATACATACATACATACATAAATGTATACATATATAAAATTCCACATAATCATGATCACAACATAATTGCTAGATATCATAAGGTCTAGGTTAAGAAAACTTCCTTTATTCATGCACAAAATTCACAACGTTGAGAACAACAGTTCCCAAAATAACCAAAGAATTTAACATCTTAGATCCATTCACTTTACCTTTCATGTTACCTTTCTTGTGACTGTTGTGCCACCGCCCATTTACCACAATGGAACCAACCAGTCCAACCGACTGTCATAGTCTTACCTTTCATTGTGCTTACTCGTGCGCCAAGCTTCATCCATGTCTTACATTACTTGTTGGGTTTCGTTCATCTCTCCAAAATCTACATTAACTTATGCCTTTCCCAACCAATTCCCAAGACGTAAAACATAAAAGGAAAGCACAAGAAACAAAATAAGAGAACCATGGAAAACCAATATCAATATGGCACCATGAACAAAGTGGCAAGGCCTTGCACCGTACATAAACAAAACCAAAAATCAAGCTCAAAAAATCACAAAATACCAAAATAACAAGAATAGCAACAAACACCATGACTCAATCCCCATGGTTTCCAATACTCCCAAAGGAAATCTCAACCTAAACCTTCTTTAAGATTTCATGGCAGTATCTTTCCATGCAATCTCCCGCATCATACTGCCATAACCACATAACTGTCAGTGCATAATAACTACAACAATATACCATTTATATTACCTTGTTGTGAAAAACACGCTACCTTGTAACTGAACACACATGTCAACCACGTGTTTCAAATATCAAGACAACATATCTATCAATTTGAAACCAACCTTTACCAAGTCTAACTACCATGTCATAATCAACAGTTAACTCACAGACATCAATTCTAGTACATACTGGTACAACTATCACCTACTTACACTCAAGTACATATCAACTATCTCAACACATGTGTGTTAGTATAACCATCCTAAAATAAGATCATTACTTCATGCAATATTGTAGACACATACTCATATCATGCATATAATCAATCATTCAAGCAACAGATAGACGACATAATAGACACCAAACACTCAAACACCAAATAGACGACATAGTCAAACATTCAAGCACCAAGTATATGACATAAGAAAACTCATACCTTAATGTGTCTTAGGGGAGGCTATCTTGTTCGTACAATCAATCTAGATTAACATGATATAACTTCACAACACATCAAATCAACCTAAATAAGGTCATGATATCCATAATAGTAACTAGTTAACATGTTCAGATCATAGACTCATAAACAAATGTCATTCATGCATAATAATCACATAGGCACGGTCAACCAAGATTAATACAACACAATGTCACAATTAAGTCGACTCATACATGAATGTCATAACCCTAACCATCTTCTTAGGAAAATCCAATTTAGCATGATGCATACAAGATCAAGATCTTAATTAAATAACCATACTCATTAAGTGACATATAACAATAACAAGTTAACATATAGCATGCCCATCAACAACATAACTTAATCATCAAGCCAACTATCATATAACAACAACAAGTTAACATATAACATACTCATCAACAACATATAACATATAACATTATCATCAAGTTATCTAGCATAAAATAACAATAGCAATGCATACAACTACATGTTACTATCATTCATGACTACACTAATAAATTAGCATCTATCATGTACGTAACCATAACATCAATAGAATGAAAGGCATACACATAACCATAATAATTATTATTGTTATCCAATTTTAAGGTCATGGCCAATATACACACCAAATTGGTGTATGAGACATCCTTTTTTGTGGGACAAGGGACCCACCTTTGCACAACGATTTGATTGCTAAGTCTACGAAGGAATACATACTCTACCCCCTCTCATTTTGAAAGTGTGGCCTCTTAGGAGGAAACACATGCTCTCAACCATTAGGCCCACTAAAGTTGTATAATGACAAACATATAAGTAACACTAATGCTTACAACAACCATGAATCATATACCTGCATGCCAAGAATACAACTTGTATGATGATCTTCTCTTACCCCACAGTCCATTGTTGCAACTTCACTTTGATTATTTGCATCTCCTACTCTATCTCATCAAACACATTAGCATCATAACATACCAATATCATCATGATGAACTAGTTGTATATAATGACTATATGCATAAAAACCTGTTGTGAAACCAACTCCAAAAATAGAAGAAAATAGATATCAACACCTTAGAAATAAGCCACTTCGAGGGGGAAACCTCCAATACATTACATGAATGAAAAATTCTTGGGTGATACAAATGACAAAACCTCCTTTCTATATATAGGAGTCCATGGGGCCACAATGTAATCCTAGCCGATCTAACAATAATAATGTAAGGGCACAATAATAAAAATATGGGGGTTATAGGGGTACAACAATAACAATAAGGGGGGCTACACTAACATAATAAGGGACTACACTATTAATATAGGGACTTAAAATGCCCCTCTCCTTCAAACAAGTGTTGTCCTCAACGCTTGATTATTTCTTGATGCTTCTGTATAAAATTCTCGTCCTCCCATGTGGAATCTTCTACAGGAGAATTCTTCCACTTGTTGAGATACTCTAAAATTGATCATACTTGTCTAGTTCTTGTTTCTGTGACTGCTTCAGAACTTCTTTCGATGTGATGCTGATATTCTTGTTGTTTCATTAGGTTCTGCAACAAAGTTAGGTTATCTTTTGAGAGTTGGAGAACTTGTTGTTGATGCTCGATGTGATCTTACACTAATTTATCATCCATATTAGCTATTATTTGATCCTTCAAACCATCCAACTTAGCCTCCATTTATGCTTTTAAACTATCTATGTCATCTTTGGTTGCTCTTCGTAAGATCGAAATTTTTTGCACTTGGTACCGTAATTTTGATATCTCATACTGCAATTCTTCCTTTTCATGTGTCATAATATAGATTTTTGAGGGCTTAATGGATATGGAATTATTTTTTGGAGGCATTATAGAACCCAATACTGACAAAAATTCTAAAATATGCCCTTGGAATTACTTCAAGCTGCTTTTTCAAACAAACGTTATGCAATTTTAAAAACCAAATACACACATTTTTCTTGATTTTGAGAAGCTCGATATTGAAACTAAATTATCTATGTGATTTCAAATCCTCAATAACTTAAATTTGGCACTGAGGTAGCCCTCTTAATTCTCTTTCTAATGCCATGGGTCTGACCTGATTTGGATTCTTGAAGGCAAAGTTGTGCCCAATCTCCTATGATAACCTAATTATGGATTGGTTACGTAGAGTGAAATTGTATGACTTGCCACGTGTCATTGTTTCCTCCTTTGGCTCTGAAAATTATAGAAAGAAAACTACAGTATGTGTACTTGCGGCCAATTTTTACAGAATTCCAATTGGATGCTCAGAGAGAGGGTTATGAAGCTTTTCCCACAATCACCTCTTTGAGATGAAATTCAGGAGCCTAAAATAGCCCTAACTTCCACAGACCATATCTCTGAAAATATTGCGAAACAAGCTCTAAAATTTTGTGATGATCTTCCTTCGGATTTTGGCTTCGTGCCCTAAAAATTTTAGCTTCTAAACCTTTGTAGAGAAAACGTTATAGTTAATATTCCACAATGCTATGTTTAGGTTAAATTCAAGAGCCTGCAAAAAGACCTAACTTCCATAGATCATATCTCCGAATATATTGCGAACCAAGCTCTGAAAGTTGGCGAATATGTTCCTTAGGATTTTGGATTTTCACTCTAAAAATTTAAGCTTTTAAACCTTCATAGAACCAAATTTATAGTGAAAATTCCACGATGACCTGTTTAGGTTAAATTCAGGAGCCTGCAAAAAGCCCTAACTTACACAGAACATATATCCGAAAATATTGCGAACCAAGCTATGAAATTTTGTAACGATGTTCCTCAAGATTCCAGCTTCGTACTCTATATATTTCAGCTTTTGAACCTTCGTATAAAAAACGTTATAGTGAAAATGCCACGATGACCTGTTTGGAGCAGCAAAACCCTAGAATCCAAAGCTCTGATACCAAATGTTGTGAAACCAGCTCCAAAAATAGAAGAAAAGAGATATCAACACCTTATAAATAAGCCACTTTGAGGGGGAAACCTCCAATACATTACATGAATGAACAATTCTTGGGTGATAAAAATGACAAAACCTCCTTTCTATATATAGGAGTCTATGGGGCCACAATGTAATCCTAGTGGGGCCACAATGTAATCCTAGCCGACCTAACAATAATAATGTAAGGGAACAATAATAAAAATATGGGGGTTATAGGGGTACAACAATAACAATAAGGGGGGCTACACTAACACAATAAGGGACTACACTATTAATATAGGGACTTAACAAAACCTCAATCAAACCAATGCAAACTTGACCACATGAACCCACTTGACATGTATAACCAATCATCAACGATCAATGCATGTTCAACATATGACATCATACAAGCAAGAATACACGAATAACACCTAAGCGTGACCAATATGTAACCCCAACATAAGAAAACAATGCATGTACAATATGTAAAAATATGTAAGAAAGTGTGCATGAACAATACACAAGCATGAACAACACATAACTAGTCATACACTCATGAAAAATTGTTGACAACAACACCATCAATACTTCCATGGCAACACCACTGCCACCATGGCTAACACAACATGGATGAAACAAGCACATAAACCATAGGTATGAGAAACACATATGAAATTAACAGAAAACATGACCATCACATTGCCCATCCAGTCCAAGGGTTGTACCATTCTCTGATACCACTCGGTAGTATCAAATATCAACCAAAGAGAATGAGCACTAGACATGACTCAAAGAGAAAAAAAACTAGACACCGCCTAAGAAGAGCGCAACCATGCTCTAATACCACTTTGTAACACCCTATTCCCACATCTACCCAAGTAACTGGCCAATTAGGGTAAACATGTGATGAGAGGCTACTATAATGAGATTCAACCTCCTATGTGACATTAAGGAAGTGGAACTGGTGTAAAACACAACCTACGGACCTTGTAAAACGACCGCAACACCCCCAAGAGGTAACCCAACCATCCAGGCCTCTTATCGCTAGGTGACACTAAAATTTTAACCTCTTTGAGCCATAGTTGTAGGAATAACACTACATGCCAACGACTAGGAGGATATATCCCTAGGAATAACACTGCATGTTTGCAGGCATGGATTAGATCCACCTTTTCAGGCCTAGAACCCAGTGCTTTTCCCGGAACTTCATGAAAATTTTAGAGATAATAAATAACAATAGGAAAATGATACGGAGGCAATCACATAATCAATAACTCATATGAACCCATCCTAACCATGATAGCCATTTTTTCAAACATGTAACAAACCTGAAATCTACATGTGAAAATAGCATATATACGAATAGGTCTAATGTAAAGGAAGTTGAGGAAGCAGTTCCTTTTAGCCATGCCATCGATAAGGGGCTTTTATTCATGTTTGAGGATCCAACCCCTTGTTATGTACCTACCCTAGAAATGGATGTTTTTGATCAATTTTGTTCCCCTAGCTTTGATGAAGAGTTGGTTTCCCCTTCAGAAAAATAAGAATCGTGGTTTTCCTTCAAATACAATGATGAGTCAACTTCTTGTTTTCCCAATGACAAAAATAATATTGTCCTAAATATGTGGGAGTCATTTAATCCCTCTTTCCCTGAGGATGATAAGCCCGAGATAATTCTTCATCAAAGATTCATGTACCTTATCATTGAAATTTCCATCTCTTGGTTAGAGGACCAAATTCAATCCTCTAGGTTGGTGTCTCTTCCTTCTTCCAGGGTTTCTTTCTATGGCATATGGGTCTCTTGTTTTCCCACCTTCCACCCTCATAGCCCCTCATATTATTATTCCCATTTATTTTTTGTCCCATTGAAAAAATAATCATGGAAACATGCATTCTTGTATTAATCAATTGATATGTTGGTTGCATTGGATCTATGATTACACCTAGAACTTGATATTGCATATTATGCATATTAGAGTAGAATGCATTTCATGTTTATTTTTTTCATTAAAAATAATGTCATATGATATTTCTCATGATAGATTAGATGCATTCAAAATAAATTTTCATATTTTTTTTTATTTACTTTTTTATTTTATGAGCTGACATTAAGCATGGATGATCATTAGACATAGTGCAAAATGTGCTTCCTCGTGGCTTTGATCTTTGACATGTGTAGATAACAGGTCTATGATGATCAAGATATTGTTGGATTTCTCGTGACCTCCTGTTTGATTATCCTTTCCCACTTCTTCGAGATATCACGTCCCAGTTGGAGCCAGATATTACCCACCACATTGTGGGTGATATCCTTAGGAGAAATTTTTCTCCATGATGGGCCTCAGCCGGAACCTAGCAGCCCCTTGTAGCCTTCTTCTAGCTTGTTATGCCATTTCTACACCACCTGAGCTAGCCATGTGGTCCCTCACCCATCTGTATTGATCGTATCTTTGAATGTGGGCCTCCTGAATCTAAAGGTATGTATTTTCATTTGGTAATTGAGTATTGGGTTTACTTATCATGGATATTTCTGGGCATGGATGTATGGGGGAATTTGTCAGAAAGAGAGGTCTTATTTTTTGCTCTTGTCCCCTTAATCTCTTTTGGGTGTTACACTTGCATCTTAGTCCTGTGGGATCTCCTTTGTTGACCATTTGGTTCCAGGGTGGTACTACTTGTGAAACCCCGACTTTGGGTGTGTGGTCTCACTCTTTTATGTGCATATATTACTCCCCTTCCACTCATTATATCCCCATTCATCATTTCTCCCACCTGGTTCCACATAGCCTCCATGGGTCCACATAGGGTCAGTCTCCCCTTGCCCCCACCTTAGTTCAGGCTTAGAATGATGCCTCAGAGGCTAAAGCAGCTAAAAGAAAAAGAAAAATCATAATTCGCCACACTTAACAGGAAATTGTACCACAAAATGAAAAATATGGTTGGTACAAAAATAATTATCATGTGGGAAAAAGCCAGTACATGAGATATACCCCATACCCATGGCCATCACCCTGGTTCCATAGGCCCTAGATGGGCCTCCTTTGTCATTCAGAAACCAATGATTGTCCCAACCTTTGGATGGAAATGAACTGCCCTACTTTAAAGGGGTAATAATTTCTATATTTGACAAACCATTCTCTTATCCTTGAGCCTCGAGTAGTTAATTAAATAAAATTCATAAAAGAAAAAATGCATATAAAGAAGGGTGGAAAAAATCAAGGTCGGGGCACCTCATGTAACATGATTTCTTCCTCCTACACATTATATACCCTGGTGTGGGCTTCCTCTTATCTAGTTGCCCCTATGCCCTAATATGTGGTCCAAGATTTCCCCTCCCGTACCCTACTCCATTTCACTTATTTATCACTTGCCACCCCCATTGGAGGGACGTACTTGGGACCCATTATCCCCTATAAGGGTTGAAACCACTTAATAAGTTACTTGGCTAACCCCCTTTGGATCATAGAAACACTAGCACCTGCCAAAGCCCTTTACAGAAGGGCATGCCATTGTGAATTTCCCACCTTGTATCCATGATTTGTAAGCTCGTTTAAACAATTACTCTAATGGTTGGTTGTACTAGAAGCCTAGGGGGTGCATTGGATCTTATAAAGGATTGCAGGTGGTTTTTCGTTTGGGTTTGGTCTCCCTACATGAGGTCCTAACCCCAAAAGGTCTACATTGGCACATATAGGGTGTGCGTAGAGATCCATGTGCCTCCACAGTAGCACGAAACACTCCACGGATACCCATTGATGTTCAGAGACTATTGGCGATCCACTTTTGGGATGATGATGATGTGTTTGGTACATTATGCCCAGCAGGCCCCACAGGAGCCCCACACACTTGGAAGGCGTCCCAAGACTTGTACGATTTCATGGTAGCATTAATGCTATCACTCGATCCCTTGAACAGGATCTACAATCATATTCGACTCATATGGAAACCCATGGGGTCATTTATGTGCCCTCACACCCACTAGGAGCACCACAGGTTTACTACTTGGAGAACAAGGGGCCATACCCTTTTCCATCATATTTTGAGGATTTTGTCCAACATTATGGCACTTATGGATATTATTAGGCTTTTGGATGGCCCCACGACATGTAAATATTATTATTTGACCTCCTGATAGGCTTATTTTTCCATTTATGAGCTATTTTTGTGGGCTTGCCACCAATAGGGGTTTTATCTTCACATTATTTTATTAGTAGGGGATAATGTAGGCTCATAGGATAATTTAAACTCCTAAAAGGGGTATAAATTGATGTTAGCTACATTCATTTGTATCATCATTTTTTGGGGGATCTCTCTCTCTTAACAGAAACTCTCATTTTTTCCTTGGTCGATATTTTTGGATAATGGATGAACTTTGATGTATGGATTTGGGTTATTTCTATTTTTGATCTTATTATGTGCAAATTGATGTCGGTTGGATATACTCTTTACCATTTTAAGTGTAAATTTGATGTTATTTTCCATGTTGCATACTACTGGATTTCGCTATAATTAGGGCTAATAAGTGCATGATGGAAATGTGGAATTATGTGTCTATTTATCTTATTCTATGTATGGGCCATTGTTAGATGTATAAAATTTGATAGAGATAATTTTTTCTCGATAATATTGCATCATTTCTATCAAGTATAAATTATTGAAGGTCACTTTTCTTCTCTTCCCCTTAACATTGGACGAAGGTGACTTTTTGGGCCTCCTTGAACAAGAAACCAAATTATTATTAATTATAATCCTTGACTCCATATCCCCAAGTGGATTAGGCATTGGTCCCTCACAAAAGGGTGGTCAATTTCCCCTATTTTTAGACTTTTTCCCCTTTTTCCTAGGTCTATCCCCATTAGGCTTCCTAGGGCATCAAATTCCTAGGAATCTAGCCATATGAAAACTTCAATCTCATAGAGACAACAACATTGGTGGGTCCCCTTTATCTCCTTCGAATTTGGGCCAATTATGATAGTGGAATCTCCCAGTATCTCAAGCCCTAGCTCTAGGACCAATTTTTTCCCTATGTTTCCCAAGGCTAGCACTTGGTAGGATCAATTTGACCTTTTGAAGTAAAAATTCTTGTTTGATCCTTTCCCCTCACCTTGTCCAGGATAGGAGCATCATTTTTTTCTATATTCCATCTCTAAACTTGGGTTCAATCCACTTAGTCTTGTGTGATCCCATTTCTTGTTAAAGATTATTCATCAAGTACTATTTGAGAATCCAAGTTCTTATAGGATTTTAGGGATCTGGAAGTACCTCTACAAGTTGTAGCCTTCATCCCCGCCCTCCAATCCTCACACCTCTTCCCCTAGAAGATTAATTCTCTTACTTAAAAGGAAAGCAGATCTCACTCTTTATTTTATCCTAAGGAAATAGTTTCTAGGGTCACTTCATACCTATTCATTGACATATCCCTCATAAGTGGCTTCCAAAAACATCAAGACTCCTCCCATCAGTGAAATTTCATAAAAATAAGAGAGCCTTAGTTGTGGTGACTGTGGGATAATTCTCCATCATTGCCCTTGACCTAGCAGTTTCCCTTATAGGAACCGCTATTTAGGTCTCCTTTTGGTTTGAGTGGTAACACAACCATTGGTTCATGTTAATTTGGCTAGGGGTGAATGACTCAGAATTTTTATGCTTATAGGATAGGGCAAACATTCTCCCATGGGGTCATGTTGATTTGACTAGTGGGGGAATGCTACATTCACCCATGGAGGCATGCTCATTTGGCTAGGGGTGAATGGCCCTGAGAAATTGTAGCATAGAGCATACAATTTTCCAATAAAGCCATGTTGATTTGGCATCAATATAGTCATGTTAATCTAACTAGGGAAGAATGATGCATTCACCTAATAATCCATATGGACTTGGCTAGGTAATTTCTCCTAAGAAGCCATGCTAATTTGGTTGGGTCATGCTAATTTGGCCAGGGGATATTAATTCATTTACCCATTGGGAATTTTTTATTTGGTTAGGAGTAAATGGATTAGGATACTCGCATTTCTTGCTCTGGGATAGAATGATCTATATCTATAGATGTGCATGTGAGGAGACACTATATCAACATAGAAAGTGCATGACCTTTTCTAGTGGACGAGAAATTTCAGCTAAGGAGAAATCAATTTTCATCCAAGGAGAATGCATCCCTCACTAAGAGGGAGAATTTATTTTTTTGTAGCATCGGAAGGTACTCTCCCATGACTAAAGGTTCTCCAATTTGGCCCTAGAAAATCTATGTAAATTTTATTTTCATTGATATAGGTCGATGTAGGAAATGTCAAGTCAATTAGCATATGAAGGGACATGTCCCTTAGGTTGTCACACCCCCAAGACGTGTATAAATAAGATTCTAAGACACCTCATTTAGACATCAACACAAAGAAGGTACTCTCCCATGACTAAAGGGTCTCCAATTTGGCCCTAGAAAATCTATGTAAATTTTATTTTTATTGAGATAGGTCGATGTAGGAAAATGTCAAGTCAATTAGCATATGAAGGGACATGTCCCTTAGGTTGTCACACCCCCAAGACGTGTATAAATAAGATTCTAAGACACCTCATTTGGACATCAACACAAAGAAATTTTTTATCTCTTCATCATTTCTATTCATCTACTTGAGGTTGCATGTGTGTGACGGATGATTTTGACTGGCAAGTTTGATCTTTGTTTGATTTAACTTTGACCAAATTTGACTGAGTTATTTTTGGGTTAATTTAAAAAAAATTGACTAATTTGTAGTTGACCACAGGGTCAAAGTTTGACTGCAGGATGAGTTGACCAACATTGAATTTTTTATTTTTATTTTGTTAGGCCAATTTTGACTAGAAAATGTTTTGACCAAGTTTGACTAATGTTTGACTTGGATTAGTGGCACAGATTTCTAGACAAATTGTTGATTTGTAAAACCTCACAGAAGAATAATTTCTCCTAAGAAAAATTGTTGGGTTTTCTCCCAATGTTAGGTTTCCCAAGGTAAAACTATTGTCTCTTTTGTGCATGGTTATCTTTCTGTGATCTTTATTGTTTTTGTGGCATTTACTATTGAGATTTTATGAAGTGTAAGTATTCAATGATAGAAGTGGCATAAAATATTGGTTGAAAACCATTAGGAAGTAATTACCTAGCAAGAAAATTGTATTCTACTACACTAGCCTTATTATATAGCCACTTAACATGGTCCCAATTTTCTACAGCAACTACAACTAGCATCTTGTCTTTATTTTTCCTCATCTTTCCACCTTTTGAGTTCTTACAACTCTAGTTCAAGGTACTATGCTTATACACAAGCCTTATTAATGTTCTTAGCCTTGAAAATCATAACGTGTCTCCTAAGGTGGTTGTTCAAATCTCCCAAGTACTTCACAAACTTTCAGACACTTGAGGGATATTACCAATTAGATTGCTCTCTTTTTAAATTTAGAAATTAATCCATACATTCACTATCTCTATCAAAGGTAATGCTAGTTTATCATTCCTCCTATAACCCATAAGATAGAACTGTGACTTTATCATTTCCTTACACACTTCCAAATTTGTAACAGAGGGTTCATAACATAGTCTTCTAGTAGTGGCATCAAAGTTTGCACCATGTCAAAGCATTACGTTCTAACTTCAAATTATCAAAATAGATTGTTTTTACTCCACTAACCTCATGCATACAAGGAGAAAATTCTAGTTTTTGAAACCATTTATTCAATTTCAAGGCATTTATATCACCTACATATGGCTTGAAGTAATTATTTTCTCTACTCTAGATGTTGCTTAATACTTTTTACATTGTCGTATTTCATTCTCTAGTTTCTCCAACTTAGACAATTTCTTACCTCCACCTTCGTTTGAACTAGAAATTGACTTTTCTTCCTCTTGTCCCATACCAAAATGGAAACCAATTTGGAAAAAACCTTATTCATCTTAGATTCCCTGCATTCAATATAAACCACATGCATGGCCATCTAGGCCATTTGGTTCTCCAAATGGGTTATTCTACACTAGGTCTCATCACTCTTTATTTCATCACCCATGGGTTGTTATCGATTATGTTTTCTTCCTCGACTTTAATTTTCACAATCAAGTCAACATTCATGATTAACTCTCCCCCAAGATCAGAAACTATGATTTGATACTAATATGAGCTATAATCATAAGCCTATTCTCTTGGAGATTGATCATGCGGAATAAAATTAGTGACAACGAGAATAATCTTCAATAACCTCTTTTGTTTAACATGGATTGTTTTTTTTACTATTCTATAAACAATTAAAATCAAAACAATTACTTGCACATTTGACACAAGATTTACCATAGAGAAGCCCATCTTGGTAAAAACTCCAGCTTAAAAATAGCTATATTGCTCTAGTTTTTATTAATTTTATCTTGGTTACATGGTTCTTAAGACATCCAAAAAACAGAAGAAAGTGTGTAGTGTTAAATGCTTCATCGCTCTCAGGGATCTCACATGATTAATTCAATTAGTTCCCATCCAAGTCAAGTTTTGTAATTTTTGCAACCATAATAGAACTAGTGTCAATATTCGCTACAAAATGTATTCTTGATTCTCTACCCTCTAATAAAATATCTAGCACATCCTCCATGTGTCTTCACAATGGACGAACCTGTTAGTGTCCAAATGTTAAATGAGAAAATGTACTCTTTCAGGTTTGATTAGTAGTGGTCCTAGGTCAAAATTTCATATTTCGAGCCAGTTTTCAAATAAAATTTTGTTCGTTGAATATGTCTAGGCCTGAAATTATACTCCCTACACTCCATTCATGGTCATTATCATCTTATAGGTCATGTCCTCCATTATCATCTAGAGTCTTAGGTCAGACACAATTCTTTCACCTAGGTTAGTGTCTAGGTGTATTTTATTTTTCCGCCATAAATGTCCAAATTTTGTCATAAAGAAGGTGAAAAAAGAGTTATTTCCACCATACAAGTTATCTTCAAAAGGGAGTTAGCATAGGTAGAAAAATAAAACAAGACAATTTGTCTTTGCTAAAAATCTTGTTACATTGTCAAATTGTTCAAAAAAGGCAATTTTGTTTCTCAAAAGATCATGATTTCATTAAAGAAAAAAAAGGGTGTTTTTAAAGGAAAAAAGTGACTTCCTCTAATCATTTTATCCTCTCTTGTTTGATAGAGCTCCTCTCTCACCTTCAAAATAATCTACCATTGCCAAAAGTGGAAAAAAACCAAAGAAATTTTAAAGCAAACCCATTATGCTACACTTCTGGGAGGCAGCACGACTTTTCTGGGTGCTAGTGCTACACTTCTTCCACTGTGCTACGCTTCTACCAAAGGCGCTATGATTTTGGGTTTTAGCCTCCAAGTCAACCATCAAGCTTCAAAACAAGTTCACCAAGATTTTTTGGCATCCAAAATCAGTAGTGGAAACTCTCAATACATTTTTCAATTCAATTCATTAGTGTATGAGTGATTTCTCTCCTTAGGGTGTTGCTCCAATATGTTTTAGGGCCTCCCATTTTTAATTGGTTTTAGTTGTTCAAAACCCTCATCCCACCATCTAAGACCTTAAAATATATTCCACAGACCCTACCCTAACACTCCTTATCACTCACATCGCTCTTTACCATTTTTTCCATCAAAACCCTAATTTTCCACTACATTTCCACAAGGAAACTAGGAAATCCCTGTGTTTTCACATTTTGGTAAATCTCCCCACAACTATTTATAGAAATTTCGCTTGTAGCCTAAATCTAACACATCACCCTACCTCCTAATTTTTTTTGGGAATTTTCCTTAACTTCCTTATACCTCATCACATCCCCTAAATTCACCCTATCCCTATCCTCTGTTTTCCCAAAATTCACTTTCCATACCCACTCCATCAAGCTAGGGTTTTATCCTATTACAAGCATTATGGAGGGTGAAAATAAGGTTCACAAGGGAGGCCACCATTCCATGTTTGAGCCATCCACTTTTCAAGAACTCAATGCTTCCCCTTATACCAAGAGATGTTTTGAAAATAGTGGATGTTTGATATTTTGTGAGAGAGTCATGGAGGTAGGTTTCATGCTCAATTGACTAGCCTTTTTGCCATTAAATTCAGAAGAGATAATGCCATCATAGCAGGCATTGAATTCACTCTATCAGAAAATGCCATCACTTCAGCAACAAGAATTCCAAATGAAGGAGAATTTTGGTTCAAAGGCATAGAATTGGACCTTGAGAACTAACCAATGTTCCTAAAACCTCATTGCAGAGATGAACCTAATCATGTTTTCCCTTTCAAACATTTACTTGATAAGTATTCCACATTAATGAAGATAATCATGATATGTTATACATGTGAAGGGAGATTTTCAAGACTATACCAATACCATGTCAGGTTACTAATACACTTCACAGCAACCAAATTACTTAATTTTTATAACTATTTGTTCAAGAGTTTGGTCAAAATGGCAGAAAAGGTGCAGATAAAAGATAAAAATCATCATCCTAGATTATTCCACCATGGTTTGGTCAAGCTGGTTGTTTTTCACCAACTCTCAGCAAACAATATGACCTGGGAAACTTTCATGGAGAAAGTAACATTAGCATCAACTACTAGTCCACCTACTTTTCATCGCACATCATCAGCATCAGCACAACCAAATGTGGTTGGCTCTTCAAGAAAGAAAATAGACGTTTCACTCAAACCTATGAGAAGGTTAAGACGATGGTTTTTTCTCCTAATACCATCAAAGGTGTACTTGCACTTGAAGCCACACTTGAGCAAAGAAAAACAATAGAGAAACCACCTAGTAATGATGGTGAGCCACCATTGCAACAACATGATGAACAAGCACCCCTAGAGGTTGACATGGGATAGCATGTGAAGGAAAATTCAGTTGAGGAAATAATAAAGGAAAAGGATGAAGAGAGAGAAGATTTGAGGGAAATTTTCTCAATGGAAAATTCTCAAGTCACCTTCCTACAACAAGAGAATCTACAATTAAAAGTGAAACTACTCCAAGACAAGCCAAAGGCGCATATTGATGCAGAAAAAGGTAAAGGTAAAGAACTAGTAGATGATGATCAATTGGAGGATACATAAATCGAAACAAAAGAAAGGATACCAAGGACAAGAGGTCTCAAGTCTGCACTTCATAAAGAAAAATAATTAGCTCCTAAATTAGGTTCAAACTTTTGATGAATTAATTATCATTGAAATCAATAAATATAGAGAGTATTGGCTTGACAAGGTGAATGTAAATCTTGAGAATATTCTGAAAAAATCCAAAAAGAAAAATGACCTCCAAAGGCATATGGAAAATCATTATTGCACCAGAAACAAAATCTCCCAAATCAAGCTGAAGCAAATGAAGAAAAAGCTCAAGGAAGCCCAAATGAAGCTAAAGGAGAAGGGTAAATTGGACCTACTTGTTGAGGCATCCTTTATTTTTTAGCTTATCATCCACAGGTGTCATAAAACAAATTTTGAGATATTTTGAGTATTTTGAGCATTTTTTATGATTTTTGGAAAATTCTAAAAATTTGGTCTCCATAGAAGCGTCACGCAGCGGCGCGATGGTTTCTCTCAAGCACTCAAATGAAGAATGGATTATGTTTTTGGATGAAATTTCACTTGTATATTCTAGATTAGGTCCTTTTTTTTCATGAAACCCCTTGATTGTGGAGAAAAATCCAAAAAATTGCCTCTTTTTCATGTTTATGCCAGTGTTTTTGACCAGGCAGGGTACTTCTAGAGTGAGGTTGGGAAAATCAAGTTTTGGAGGTCTTCCCGTGGGTTTTTTCTCAAATTTGAAGGTTAATTGGAAAGTAGACACGTAGGGATACCCATCCCAACCTTTAGAATTGAAAATGGATGCTTTAAAGTGGGTCAAATTCACCTTTGAATAGGTGTTACGCTTCTGCTAATGGCCTTACGTTTCTGCATTGGATTCCCTTCAGATGGTTGTCAAGCCAGGAAAACTTCAGAATTAGATGCTAATTTGTCCCATGAGGTGTAATTTGAGTATTTGAGTTTTTTTTTGCCTCTTGTTATGAGTAAACATGTAATTTAATAGAGACACACACTCCTAGTCTTTAGCTAAATTTTAGGGAATAGTTTCTAACTTCCCTATATTCTAGGAAGTGACTCATTTGATGTAATTATGATACTTTTTGGATAGTATTTCAACCCTATGAGGTTTCATGACT
>JAXQQM020062216.1:0-51584 GCA_034641835.2 Pinus albicaulis | reverse complement strand
TTCTGAGTACACCTTTCAGTTTCAGTAGCACAGTAGCAGCAGTTTCTGGTGCAGATTTGGAGAGGGAGGAGCCCTCTTGTGGCTGCGCAGTTCAGAGGAGGAGGGACGCTGTTCCAGGAAGAGAGAGGACGCTGATCAGCATAGGAGAGTGAGGACGCTGTTCCAGGGAGGACGCAGTCCAGATCTGAGCAGAGAAAACGTTGGCCAGGAGAAGGAAGGACGCAGATCAGTCTTGGAGTGAGGACGCTGTCCAGTTCTGAAGAGGAGGACGCAGATCTGAAGGCACATTGATAGATCCAGCCTTGGAGAGGGTAGATCTGAGCAGATATTTGCAGATCTAGTTCTGTATGGTGCAGATCTGAAGGTATAGCACTAGATCCAGCTTGAGAGATTGCAGATCTGAGGAGATATTGGCAGATCTAGCCTAGATCTGAAGAGATAACATCAGATCCAGCCTTGGAGGCTGCAGATCTGAAGAGATATTGTCAGATCCAGCATAGATCTGAAGGGTTGGTAGCAGATTTGACCTAGGAGGACGCAGATCAGGAGGGATAGGACGCAGATCTGGTTTGGAGGCTTCATATCCAGCAGATCTGAGCATTCAGGAGGCAGATCCACCAGGTAGGACGCTGATCTGAGGAGCAGGCTTGTGTGAGGTGGGCTCAACAGCGTTTTCTAGCATTCAGTAGCTGATCCATCTATCTGGAGGTTTGGTGATTAGTGCTTCATCTGTTTCTGCGCTGTCACTAGAAGAGACAGCGTTTTCCATTGATGAGGGTTTGGAGTTTGAGATCAGCTATTTTCCAGTCTTCAGCTCATAGTACCAGCGCAGTCCAGCTTCGGTCTTCAGAGCAGCTAGGACGCTGTCCTTATTGCAGCCATTATTTATCTGAGAGGGTCTCCACTTGCCTAGGGCAAGGATAGGTGCACTTACTCTGGTTTTCTTGTACTCCTCTCTATGTACTTTCAGATTAATAAAATGGCTCAGTTTTCTGGCATCCTATGTGTTAAATCATTATAGGGGATATCACTTCCTTGAATAAATATAACCAAGCTTGCTTTTCACTTTAGAATTTCCATTTTACCTTAGAAAGACCACAAACGACAAAAAGTTAAGAAAGAGGTTATCTTGCACATATAGTGCGCCGCATTTCATCAGCTTACGATTCCCGGATTGACAATTAAATGCAGCAATTTAGGACACACTAAATTGACCAAACATTTTACCTATGGGTCACCAAACTTTAAAATCGCAAGAAAAAGCCCTGGAAGTCGCTATTAAGTTAGAAGCTATGCCAAGAGATGATACTCAACTGGGTGTCCATCAGATCCAAGGACAACTGGAGGCGATGCACATGGAGATCCATAATCTACAAAAGGAGCAAGGAGTAGAGGCTAGCCCTGAAATATGGTGCATACGATGCATGACAAATGGTCACACCAAGGATAGTTGCACTCTGTTAGCCGACTATATGTAGGCTGGGGGACCTAGTCCATTGCGCCCTAGGGAAGTTGCAGGATCAAGTGGGTTAGCATTATGGTGCGATGATTGTCGCATTGTGGGGCTGCATGACACAAACCACTGTCCCTGCCTTGCTGTGTATGTCCCTAGAGTGAAGCAGCAATGGTGCAGGTTCTGCAGGTCAGTAGGAAACGATGAGCAAAACTTCTGGACGTATGACTTGATGATTGATCGAGGGAACCGATATAGGGTACAGTCAGACCCATCCTTGATATGTAGATGTTCTATGCTTGATGCAACTTTACTTTTCACCACAGCAATCACATAAACAATCAAGTAAAATGTTGATAGAACATACCAGTGGATCTATAGAAGACAAACCAGAAACAGAAAAAATGTGGTGGTGCGTTACGGCAGTCAACAGGATGCTTCAACCAGCAAAGTCTCCTTGGTCAGCCAACCCAGCATGTGTCACAACAACCCTCAAAACAGCCACACGGTCAACTCAAAGTCAACCCCAGAAAAGTCAACTTTGCCCCAACGACAGCAATGGCAGCAACACCGGCAACAACACCGGTAGCAACGACAACAACATCGGCAGCAACGGCAACAACACCGGCAACAACGGCAGCAACACCCGCAAAGAACGAAAAACAATGGCAACAACACCGACAACAATGGAAACACCGACAAAGAATCTGCAACAACACCGACAAAGAACGGCAACAACACCGTAGCAATCGGCAACAACCCAATAACGACAACAACACAACGGGCAGCAACGGCAACAACACCGGCAACAACGGCAAAGAACATTGACAAGCAGAACGCGTTAACACCTCTTTGTCCTTCTTTTCCCACGTGCGAACCGAAACCGGCTCCAAGGAGCTCGGGACAAATCAAAAGAGGAGATGTTGTGTGAGGATGAGATGAGTGAAAAAGTCCTCCAATGTTGACTCTATTTATATCAATCATTGAGGTGTGTGACACATCTGCTGGGGGTGTAAAACCTTAAGGCCAACCTGCACATATTTGAAATTATTAAAAATAAATTCAAAATAAATGTTCAACTCATCAGATTAAGATCAATTTTAGATTGATCTTACACCTCTCCGAAAGAGGAACCCAATAAAAATATTGGTATCTTCATCTGAGCATCACAACATGGAGTTTGGACCTAGTTGTCCAATTTTAACACTCCCTCTCAACTAGGGAGAACTCCATCCACATGTGCAATCAAACATCGTGCATCATCCCGTCGTAACTTGCTTTGCTGGCCTCTTTATTTCAGAACAGAAGTGGGTCAATCACAAAGACATCATTCCCCGGCTGACAGATTCAGCCTAGAGGTCCGAAACCTCTATCGGACTCACAAAGAGTCTCATACCAACTCGAAGTTGGTTTACCTGACCCGAAGTTAGTAGGAGGTCCGAAACCTCGCTTGGACTCAAGAGAGTCATATATACTAACTAGAAGTTAGTCTCACTGACCTGAAGTCAGTTGGAGGTCTAAAACCTCATATGGACTCAAAGAGTCACATACCAACCCGCAGTTGGTTTATCTGACCCGAAGTCAGTACGAGGTCTGAAACCTCACTAGACTTGATCCTAGATCAAGTGGTTGGACACGTGTCATCCTAGATAGAGAGTACGGCAATCTCTGATGCGTCCATCAGTCTTTGCTACTAGTCTCTAGCTTTTCCCACCTCATTGGCCAAATGAGAGGTACTTCCTATGAGTCCGAAACTCAAATGGGTAGGATGCATACGGGGCACAAATCATGAGAGGCGAACCAACTCAATCATCACGGTGGGGCCCAAGCACACCAACAAGGTTCGGCAAGCCTAGCCCTGTGGTTGCTTATAGCTCCGAGAAGCTATCCCCAAAGCCCCCCAGAGCTCCCAGAGCTCATTGTCCAACAGGACCCTCAGAATAGGGTCATTCCACGATTCCAAGATTCTCACGGAAGGTTAGGAACATGACCTTCCCTAAGGGCATAGTGAGAATATTCGCGACCTGCTCATCAGTTCCTATGATCGAGCCTCACGACGCCTCGCTGTACCATATCCCGGATAAAGTGGTACCAGCCATCAACATGCTTGGATCGATCGTGGAACACGAGATTCTATGACAAACGAATCCCCCTCTAGTTATCACAAAGGATAACGGTGGCATCTAGCACATGCTCAAACAGCTCACTGAAGAGCTTTCGCAACCAAGTGACTTCACAACAGGCCATACATGTTACAATGTATTCGGCCTCAGCGGTGCTCAAGGCTACCGACTTCGGTTTCCTGCCCGAAGCAGATCTACGTGTGAAGTAGCATCCAGATGTGCTCTTGCAATCCACCACACTGCCAGCCCAATCGGCATCAATATATCCATGGAGTGTCATACTCCCGGCAGTGTATCTCAGCCCATGGTCTATCGTGCCTCAGAGATATCTCAAGAGTTTCATGGCACCAACCTAGTGAATGTTATGATCAACCATGTGTTGACTCAAAGTGTTCACTGCACAACATATGTCCCGACAGGTGTTCACTAAGAACATCAGGGCCCCTACGAGTTGACGATACTCAGTAGGATTTGTCAATACGGGCCCAGCAGCGCTGCCACTCAACTTCTTGAAGTTGAGCTCCATCGGTGTCGACACAGACTTGCAGTCCACCATACTAAATCTTTCCAAAAGCTTCACAATGTGTTTTCCTTGAGAAAGGAAAATCTCGCCAGGTCTCTGCCAGACCTCCAGGCCTAGGAAGTAGTGCATCAGTCCTAGGTCTTTCATCTCAAACTTAGCAGCGAGCTCCCTCTTGCACTGATGAATGACAGGGTCAGCACCTGTCAGGAAGAGGTCGTCCACATACAACACCAGAATGAGAGGCTTCTCTCTATGAACCTTGAAGTAAAGGTTCGGATCAACATTACTACGAGTGAAGCCCAGCTTCATCGGGTAGCTATCTATTCTCTCATACCAAGCTCTGGGTGCTTCCTTCAACCCATAGAGGGCTTTCTTCAAGCTGCAGACATGGGTGTCCTGATCCTAGACTTCGAACCCCAGAGGTTGCTCCACATACACCTCTTCCTTTATCGCACCATGCAGAAGTGCGATCTTCACATCCATCTGATGAAGACTCCATCCTTGCATAGCAGCAAGGGCTATGATAGATTGGATGGTGGTCACAGGTGCAAATATGTCATCATAGTCTATGCCTTCTTTCTTTTTTTAGAGAAGCCACGGGCAACGAATCTTGCCTTGAACTTTTCAACACTTTCATCAGATCCATGCTTGATCTTGTAGAGCCATTTTGAGGTGACAACTGCTTTGACCTTCGGTCTAGGAACCACATCCCAGACATCATGCATAGCATCCTTCCAGACTTGATGCTTTACGGCTTCCTCAAAAAGATCCAGGCTCTGATTGAACAATAGTACTCATGGCTGCTAGATACCCTTGGTATCTACTAGGCTTCTTGCTTTCACGAAATGTCCCCCTTGGGGCCATATGTCCCTCAGCATCCTCAAGAGTGTCCCTAAGCCATGACGGTCTCTTTTCCAGTGAAGGAGGTGGATCAATCGGGTCCATTGGTCCTTCAACATCAGGCATTGTCTCATCCTTCGGTTCCCCTTGATTTCCAAGCCTTGCTTCATGACCTTCCTCAGATCTCGGAAGATTGACTACTTTCCTTAGGGAAGTATCTTCATCAAAGGTGACATTGTGGCATATCTCCACTTCCCTTTGACCAGGTACATAGAATCTATAGGCCTTCGAAATTTCGTTGTAGCCCACAAACATTGTGGTCTCCCTCTTGATGCTAGCTCCTTTGCAAAAGTTCTTGAACTCGTTCGTCTCATATTCAGTGCCATTATCAATCTGTCAGATAGCATCTCATGTCATTGCTTCCAGTGGACTTCCTCCAACCTGGTAGAGTGTATCAATTCTAGACCCAAACATGATAGCTTCCTTGAAGCTCTTCTTCCACATGCGCACCTTTCCATCAGTGAATGCCACATTGAAACCTTTGTCTTCCATGGCTGATATAGACACGAGGTTCTTCTTCAAATTAGGTACATAGAGTACATCCTGTAAGTGGAGGACTTGACCTTGAGACAAGTGGAGGGTCACAGTCCCTATCCCTTTCACGAGATATGTGGCATTATCTCCAAGGATAATTTCTAGATTAGTATCATTCTCAACCATATCAAAGAGTGCTTCCTTGAACCCAGTGATGTGCCTTGAGGCATCACTATCTATCAACCAGACATCCATAGTGTCAGGTGGAGATGCAACGGAGAGGGCAAATACAAGAATTTATTCATTTCTTTTATCAACAACATTTGATTCCTCATTCCTGGAATTTCTTGACCTTTTGAAAGGTTGATCATTTCCACGGGAGGGAGCCTTTCTCTTTCCCTGGAACCTGTTGTTCCTTTGATTATCATCCCTTCGGTTCTTGTTGTTGTCATCACCATCAGGAGAATCCTTCTTGAAAGGACATTCTCTAGCATAGTGACCAGGCCTATGACAAGTGAAGCACTTGCCCTTCTTTCCTTGAGCCCCTGCTTTTCCTTTGTTCTTTGGGCCACCAGAGTTCTTTCTAGAATGAGCAGTGTATGCAGCATTTCCTTCATTTCAATACTCCTTCATTCTTGATTCTTCTTGAATGCATCTTGACAGTACTTCGTCAAAGTCAGGTATCACATTATTATTTAGAATGGTAGTGTTGAACACATGCCATTCAGATGAGAGCCCTCCAAGTGCAGTGAGTACCATTTCTCAATCAGCTATTGTCTCCCCAATAGCCAGCAGATTGTTCCTGATCTTGGTCAGCTTCAGAAAGTATGATTGGACAGACTCATCCCTGCCCTTCTTCAGATTCTTCAATTGATTCTTGAAGAATAGTACTTGATTTGCATTGTTGGCTTTGAACATGAGGACCAACTTATCATACATCTCTTTGGATGTGCCCAACTCAGAGATGTAGGCCACCAGACTTTTATTAATGGATTCCCTGATCATCAGCTTTGCTTTGATCTCCCCCTTCTTGTACTTTGTTTTGGCAGCAGCAGTAGCAGTGGATGGAGGTTCTTGGATTTTACCCTGCACATAGTCCATGACATCTTGGTCTTCCAACTAAAGATCCGATATCATCTTCCAAGCATGGAAGTCATCCTTCCCAATCAACTTGTCATCCTCCTTGAAGCCATAGTTTGTGGAACCCATTTTCTTCTTCGGTGATTGCAACAAATAGGGCTTGTCTTCACCTCAGCTCCGATACCATGTAAATTTATGTAGATGTTCTATGCTTGATGCAACTTTACTTTTCACCACAGCGATCACATAAACAATCAAGTAAAATGCTGATAGAACATACCAGTGGATCTATAGAAGACAAACCAGAAACAGAAAAAATGTGGTGGTGCGTTACGGCAGTCAACAGGATGCTTCAACCAACAAAGTCTCCTTGGTCAGCCAACCCAGCATGTGTCACAACAACCCTCAAAACAGCCACACGGTCAACTCAAAGTCAACCCCAGAAAAGTCAACGTTGCCCCAACGATAGCAACGGCAGCAACACCGGCAGCAACGGCAACAACACCGGCAGCAACGGCAACAACACCCGCAGCAACGACAACACCGGCAACAACGGAAACAACGGCAGCAACGGTAACAACACCGGCAGCAACGGCAACAACACCGGCAGCAACGGCAACACTGGCAACAACAGCAGCAACGATAACAACACCGGCAGCAATGGCAACAACACCCACAGCAACGGCAACAACACTGGCAAAAACGGCAACAACGGCAGCAACGGCAACAACACCAGTAGCAACGGCAACAACGGCAGCAATGCCTCTTCATCCTTCTTTTCCCACGTGTGAACTGAAACTGCCTCCAAGGAGCTCGTACTAAATCAAAAGAGGAGATGTTGTGTGAGGATGAGATGAGTCAAAAAGTCCTCCAACGTTGACTCTATTTATATCAATCAATGAGGTGTGTGACAAATCTGCTGGGGGTGTAAAACCTTAAGGCCGACCTGCACATATTTGAAATTATTAAAAATAAATTCAAAATAAATGTTCTGCTCATCAGATTAAGATCAATTTTAGATCGATCTTACACCTCTCCGAAAGAGGAACCCAATAAAAATATTGGTATCTTCATCCGAGCATCACAACATGGAGTCAACTTAGCTGGTCACTGCAATACTGGCATCCAGTTGCATCCAAGGACAACCGGAGGCGATGCACAATGGATATCTAGAATCTCGCAAAAGGAGCGAGAGTAGAGGCAGCCTGGAAGTGGTGCATATGATGCATGAAAAAATGGTCACAATTCAAGTGATAAATGCCCTCTCGCTAATAGACTACATGCAGACCGGGGACCTAGTCTATCAAGACCCTAGGAATTTGTAGGACCAGTGTGGCTCCCAAGACTATGGTGCGCGACGATTGTCGCTAAGGCAGCTGCATGACACAAACTAATCGCCTCGGGCCATTAAAAAGAGTTCCGTGGCAAAAGCAGCAATGGTGCAGGTTCTGCACGTCGGTAGGAAATGATGATCAAAACTGGAAGATGTATGATTTGATGATCGATTGAGGGAACCTCGATAGGGTACAGTCGGATCTTTCCTCACCAAGATCCCTCTCGAGCGCAGGGGGCTCCCCATCCAGGGGTAGGGGAGGCGGAAGAGGTGGAAGTGAAGGTCGAGGACAAGGGAAACTAATCTTCTATAACTGTGGAGAAGTAGGACACTTTTCCAGGGACCACCCAAACCCTACAAGGTAGTCCTGGTAGTATTGTAGACAATTGGACCATGCGATTGAAGATTTTCCAATCTTGATAGCAAAGATGAAGGAGAAGCAGCTGACACCTCCGCAGAATGTGCAGAGGTTAAGGCTAAAATTCTAGACAAAGATCCAAGTATAAATGACGTAACACGCACTGGGATGGCCACCGGGGGGCCTGGGGAGAAAACTGCAACCGAGGATCTGATCCAACAAGAAATTATCAAACAAGAGGGTTTGGATCTAAAAAAAGATAAAGAAACATTTGTCGCAGCTCGCAAATACTTTGCTAAGGCAGAGGCATCTACTTCGCAGCTGCCTGAAGACCTCAAGGTAGATGAGGAGGTCAAACCATTTTTATAGGCATGTATGAAGCTTCTGCGCAACCCAAAGGCTGTGGAAAATCTTCAGGCATTAATAGATAGCTGCGAAACATGACCTAGCCTCCCCCCGGAAGTCAAGGACATACACAAACTCTATAGATATAAGAAAAACACTGGTAGGGAGATGTGATTGACTACACAGATCAGTGATTATGAGATGGATCAGCTTATTTTGGACCTAGGGTTAGATGTGAATGTATTACCTAAAAAGACTTGGCAACAAATGGGGGAACCTAAGTTGGAATGTTCCACTATCTAGCTGTATATGGCCAATCAACAGAAGATCATACCCTTGGGGAGACTATCGAAGATCGTGGTGGATATCGCATGGGTCACGGTCTGGGTTGATTTTGAAGTAATTCATATTGTAGAAGATGAGGACCCCTACACTGCACTCCTAGGCTTGGATTGGGCCATCGATATGGGGGGCATCATTAACCTAAAGAAGAGAAGCATGGTATTCGAAAATAACGGTAGAAGGGTAATAGTACCATTAGATCCCGCGGAAGGAAAATGATACACCGAACTAGTGCATGACGAAGAGGATGTGGAACACATCTATAATTTGACTGCATGGGATGAATATTGGATCAACCCCACGATGGAGGGAGTAATCTACTAGGAAAATGATAGTGAAGGTTTCTTCGACTCTGATGGGGAGATAGAGAATTGGAAAAATCGGTTACGTGATGTCTCTACACTGCGATGTCTTCATATCACAAAGAAATTCCGCTGCATCTCCTCAAAGGTACAAGATCTCCCTTACTTTGATGGTTCTGGTAATGCTAGGGAATTTTTGCGAGCATTTGAAGCCAAGGTTCCTAGGGAACAAAGGTTATGGGCCCTTAACCTAACTATGCGTGCAACCCATGCACGATGGTGGGAGAGGCATAAGGAAGTGTTCCCGGAGTGGGAGGATTGTCGGGGCATGATTCTCCTGCAATTTGAGACTCTGGCAGAGGTATAGATCAAGCTGTTCCTTGGCCCAGGGGATCCACATGAACACGTGGTTGCATGGATGGAGGCTTGGGGCAACTGAACTATAGAAGAGTGGGTTCACTTATTCACTCACGCGTTTGGTCCAATCCCTACTGCCTGATACCTGGATGCGAAGCTAAATCAGCGCACTCGCCACTAGAAAACTCTGAAAAATTACTTTATAGGAACATTCAGACTGATAGGGGGGTCTGAGGCACTTGACGAAGCTCTGTAGGACATAGATACATTCGTTTTTGGAAAGACTGGCTCTTCTGCAGTATTCAGGACACTGACATGGGAAACACAAATGCAGGATATTGTCAACTGCTGCAGCTTGGCAAGAGAGGAAGGTGAAGATGATTCGTGGTCTGTCTCTAGCCCAGAGTCGGAAGGGGAGTGCACCGTTGAAGGACCTCCACTGAAAGAAGTGGATGTCACTAAGCCTCTCAAGCTGTGTGAAGTAAACATTGGGATGAAAGAGCTCCCTAAGTTGGCTAATATTGGGGACTACTGGGATGAGAATATAATAGGAAAAGTGGTCGAATTACTTACATAATATCAGGAATTGTTCCCTACAAATTTTTTCGAGTTGAAGGGATCACAGGGGACTTAGGGGTCATGCATATCACTCTCATACCCGATGCGTAGCCCATAAAGTAGTGACCTTATAGGTTGGACCCCAAATATAAGCAGAAGGTCAAGGTTGAGCTCGATAAAATTCTTGCTGCAGGTATCATCGAACCTGTTGAACAGTTAGACTGGGTCAATCCAATGGTGGTTGAGGAGAAAAAACTAAGGGGGAGATTTAGGTCTGCGTGGACCTGCGTAAGTTGAATGATGCTTGTGTCCATGATCCATTCCCGACACCATTCTCAGACGAAATCTTAGACAATGTGGGAGGACAGGAAGCATACTCCTTCACGAATGGATTCTCAGGATACCATCAGATCATAATCACACTTGAGGACCATAGCAAGACCACATTTTCCACTAAGTGGGGATCATTTCAGTACATTTTCATGCCATTTGGACTCAAAAATTCCCCTGCTATCTTCTCGCGGGTCGTTGTCGCAGTGTTCAAAGAATTCATTCACAAGTTCCTCGAGGTGTATTTCGATGATTAGAATGTCTTCGGCCTGGTAAAAGCACACGTATCAAACCTGTGCATGATGTTGGATGCCTGCCGTGTTAGCCATCTATAATTTTTTTCTGATATTAAAAGATGACCAAATGATGATTTTGGATTTCTAGAAACAATTTTTGAGAAACACTGTGAGTTCTAGAAATCTCACTGCCTTCATCATCCTAAGCTTGACTATTTTTCACTAAACTTTCTTGTCTTTTTCCCTCTGAAATTTTCACCCTGCTGCTCTAGGAAAATCCATTTTATGGGCTCACTGGCCTCATTCATCACTCCATTGACACCCTCATTCATCCCCCTTTTACCCCTCTAAAAACCCCTAAAAAATCCTCCCTCATTCACCATTTTCTTCTAAAAAAAGCCTTAAAAACAATGTAAAAATTCATTTTACATTGCTTTAGCCTAACCTTTTAGTCTATTGGACCCTCTAAAAACTTATAAAAACTTTATTTTTATAATTTACCCACCCTTTTTGTAAAATAGGCCTTAAACACCTCTTCTCTTAAGCCCTAGCCCCTTCACTCCTCATAAAACATTTTCCCTCCGCATATTTTCTAAGCCATTTCTCTATTTTTACCCCTTCGCCCCTTTCACTTAGTTAAATACCCTCGCAACCTTATAAATCCCCCTTAACCTTTGAAAAATTAAAAGCAGGGCCCCCATTTCCTTACCCCACCTCTTTATTTTTCCGGGCTGCATCCACCGTTGATTTGAATCCTTGAGCCAAATACAATGGTCATCGCCTCTCCTCCCATTATCCCACGTTAAATTGGCCTCGCGCTACCTAAAAAACCTGTATACATCACCAAGTCAGGCTCCACCTTCCACTCTGTTAGCCACTGATAAATTCTAATATACCAAGAAGTGGCTAATTTTGTTCTTCAAAAATTCAAGAGATAATTCCCTTTGAAAACCTATCATCTTTGAAGTTTTTATGAAGATAACTAATCTTTTAGTTAATCTTCACTGTTGTTTCCCTCATGAACCTGAAAAATCTGTTGTTTGCTTGAAGAAAAAGACTGCTGAAAAACCCCATTTTTTATCATTTTTACGCCTCCTTTCATTCATAAAAGCCCCATTATCATCCCCTTTTTATTCATAAAATCCTTCCATAAGCCTCATTCAAACTTCAAATTCACTCCAAAATCCATTTTAAACCTTATTTTTCTCTGTTATTTGGTTTAAAAATGCCTTCATTCCCCTATCGGAAGCACTAAATTGGCTTAAAAACACTGTTTTTTAGGCCTAAAACAGTCTTTTTCATATAAAGTTTTCTTAAGCCCCCGAGGGCTTATTTCCTTCAGACCTCCGCTTCATAAGACCTCAAGCCCCGCAAATGGGTGCTAAGGGGCTTAAAAGTCTTTTCCCAAACCTGACTTTCCTTTGTATTTTCATAAAACCCGACTTTCCTTTATATTTCAAAAAGACTCGACAGTTCAAAGTTCCAATGAATATCAATCATCGATCTAAACCGATCGACGGTCATCGGCTTATCACATTGCACAAATAAATCGCATCGAAAATAATCATATAACCCTTTTTCTTGGTTCTTTTCCTTTTCCCCGATGAGATCGCGCGATTGATTCTCCACCATTGATCTTCTCTATTGCGCCCAGATCCAACGGTCCATATTGCTCCCCGTTCCAAACTTGCCACTCCGCCTTCTTATTTATGATTAAATCCTAACCGTCAATCTAGCTTTAAGATCGACGGCTCTCGCTCCATCGCAAAATTAACAATCAAAAATATCTTATCCAGTTCCTTTGACCTCCGCCGATTGTGATCTTGCGATTGAATCTCGGCCGTTGAATCCACAAGAACCAACGGCTCAGATTTAATTGCGCTCCATCATAGGCCCTTCACCATCGCGCCGGCCGATTAAATCTCCACCATTGATCTCTAAATCGGATCCAACGGTCAACGCTTAATCGCACATCGCAAAATCAAAGGCCTTGGTATTTTGGCCTCTTCCTTTTTCTCTAATGCAATTAAATCCTGATCGTTCATTCCGCCAGATCCAACGGTCCGCGCTCATCGCATCGCACTCATCCATTTCATGAGCCCTCTGACATAAACCCGCCGATTTAATCCTAACTGTTGATCTCTCCTATGTCTAACGGTTCATGCTCAATCACATCAGCACATTTCATTGTTGCTTTACCCTTTGTCCTCTTCCAATGTGATCCTACGATCAAATCTCCACCGTTGATCATTCTTAGATCCAACGGCTCACAATGCTTCCACTATTTTAACCCCGCCCTTCTCTTTGTCCTCCATCGTCAGATCTAAGCTGCCGATCCTCTAGATCCGACGACCCACATTCATCCTTCCTTCCACCCTTATACAAAAGGTGGGCCCCCTTTTTCTCCTCATTTCTCCGCCATTTTCCTTTAAAAACCTTACCTTTTCTATAAAATCTTGTTTCCCGACAAAAAGGTTTAAAAGGAATCTTGACTGTTGATCTACCAAGATCAAAGGCCATCAGGCCCCATTCTTCCGCCTGCTTCCTTCCCCCTTCATTTTTTCATATCCGCTCCTTTTTTCAAATATAACCATTTATCAAAGAAATTTAACCATCCAATGGCCTATTCTTCCCCTCCACTGTGCGCCATTTTCTGTTGATGTCACCTGGTCCTCGTGTACCCTTTACCCGGAAGCTTTTTATCTATTGCGCTCAACCCGCACCGTTGGATCTGGGTCATCCAATCCAACGGCCTAGAATCCATATCGCATAATTTTTGAGCCCTTCCCACAGTGCGCAACTTTTACGCGATATAAGCAGTTTTGAAAAGACACGTGTCGAGCGCAGACCCATATCGCGTTTTTTTTGGAGAAATTCTAAAACCGCCTCAGAGCTGCGCGAAAACCATTCTGGTTTTGCGCCTTACCACTTTCTCCACTGTATTAACTATTCACCTTTTAATCATGGCCGTCGATTGTTTTGATCTGATGGCTCACGTTATATCCCAACCATAACTCATTTTCCCTACGTCTATTCTCCAAAAGACTTCATCAGAAGATCTTAACCATCCATCCTTTAAATCCAATGGCTCGGATTTAATCTCTCCCATTTCACCCAAACTTCTCCCAAACGACTTGATCGAGCAATCTCCACCGTAGATCTTCGTGGATTATTCTAATCCAACAATCCACGTTCGCTGTCGCACCCAAACTCCATCCTTCACTTGGTTAGCTCTGCCAGGTTTTTCTCCATTTTTCCACTGCATTTTCTCATTCGCACGGCTTCAAACTGCCTCCATAAACCCTCCAAAGCAGTTTAAATCAATAAAAAGAAGGATTTTAATAATTTTTGTGTGTTTTCGTGTAGGTTTAATGAAGTTAAAGTTAAAACTTTCCGCAGGTGATTACACTGTTACTGGCCAATGATGACGATCCCTACGATGTTTTGATACATATTAAAGGGTTTCAAAGGGATAATTAAGAATTTTTTAGGGAGCCGATAAGTCATGATTATCGGTTTTCTGAGCAAAAACTCCAGTAAACCCTCTGCGCACCTGCAAATAGCAAAACACTGTCAACGTCAATTATGAAAGCGTATCAGTGTCAAAGACGAAGATTACGGTTTAATCAAGCCTAAACACCGATCTGAATATAAATCACTGTGTTTAGGAAATAGAGAATCGGATCCAGAACACCTCAGAGCCATATTAAAGGGGCTAATTGATTCCCTAGCTACTATATTTCCACCTTTCAGCTCTCTGCCTCAAAGGAATACCCAGATCAAATCTCAGTCCGAAACATTAAGGCCAAAGACAGCTAACTAGTTATTACAAGCAAAAACAATATCCCAACTGTCAGTAGAAGTTATTGAAAAGATAAGAAAGTGCCTTAAATTCAATCTTTTTACCCATTGAGGCTTAAAAAGCATAAACAGAGTAAATGAAACAGAGTTTTAATTCGATGCATTCCTGCCTTATGCCTTGCATGGTTTTCAAGGCTAGGAGTTGCATTTAGTGTAGACTTTATTACACTTCAATCCTAAAACTCTTCCACCTCCTCATTTCTTCTATAAATACTTCTGAAGAAGATGAGGAGTTGTTGGTTGATTGTTCACTAGTTGTTATATTGAAACTCTTTGAAATAATACATAGTCAATATGAAGTTGAGGAAGAAATTGAAGTCTTGGAACCTTGATGAGGTTTTTGCATGATTGTTCTTGAGAAGGCTCTATCATTGGATCCATGAGCTTGGCTATTGGTGAAGTATTCTGAACTGTTTGATGTTTTCTCCTGTTTTCATTTTGTTCCATAAATGCTTACTATAGTAGGATGAAAAGCTTAGGCTAAGAAATGACTCCTAGAAGCACCTTAGACGTGTTCATCCTTCACTGTTTTATGTTTTCTTCTGCTGAGGTATTTTAGAGTCTTTAATCTCTCTCTTTAGTCCTCATGGTTGTTTATTTGTCTAATAGTTCAAATAGTTGGTTTCAACATGATTTATGGTTTTCCCTGCTTGTCTGCTGCCACTTGAAAACTGTTTTTGAAGTCTCCCTTCGAAGTACCATTGTTTATAGTTAGCCAAGGAGGTCTGTTTTGATCATGCCCTTTGTCCTTTCTTGAACAATTGTTTTAAAGGTCTTTATAGTTGTGATCATAGATTTTTTTAGGTGTTCCCTCTTCTATGACTGCAATTATCAGTGAATATTTTATGTTTTCTAATTCATTTGAAATAAAATCTTTGAGGAAATAGGATGTGCTCCCGAATCTTAGATTTCATTTTAAAAGTTGTTTTGAAGTCATTATTTGCTTAAAGTGTGGTTTGTAGAATTCATGGTTAGCCCTGTCTATCAAATACCTCTTTATTGTTCAAGTTATGTTTTCAAATTCCCTTTGTTGAGAATTCAAACTCTCTTTCCAAATCATTGATGTACATCTCATTCACAAAACCAAAGGATCCCGTGGCCAAGTTAGATTTTCCATTTGATATCACATATCCATTGATAAGTTTGTCATAACTTCTTCTTGACTCCATTTCCCAATGAATCAAACACTTCTCCTTTATACCTATCTTTCCTATACCTTTCATGTTCTTCTATGTCATTCAACCAATCAAACAAACAAACACTTGCACTTAATAACTAGTCTAAAACCAATACTCAAAGAAACCATGATAAACCTTTGCAAACAAGTAAATTTGAGAGATCCCTCTCTGAGAACAAGAGGACTAGATCCTGTAACTCTAAATATTGGTTCTGATGTTGCCTTGTCTTTTGATTTTCCAATCTATCAAAACATAGGTCCCCAACACACTCCACCCCCAAACATGTGCCCTGGTCCTGAAACCCTCCGCACCGTCGATCTCATCCTTGGAGATCTGACGGCCTAGATCCCATATCATGTGGAAATCAGCACCAAGTGTTAATACCCCTAACATGCTTGATAAAATAATTTTTTCCTTGCCACGCGTCAAATTATCTATGGAATCGCGCAGCCCCGGGTCAATACCACTTATCGCCTTTCACCTACGCGATAAACTGTCGTGGTTTTCCAAAACCGCCTTTCACCTCCGCACCAAAATTCAAAGTTCTTCCCCTCTGTTTGATTTTCCCCATGGTTCTGCCTACATAACCTTCCCTCTGCACCCTCTCTTCCTCTGTAAATCACCTTAGATGCCTCAGAAACCCCCAAAAATGCATTTTTTCCACTCCCGCAGGTTTTAAATTAATGTTGTTTTAATTTTTTTATAGGTTTTTAATGGCAGAAATAGGCCAGATGCCCTCCCACTACTTTTTGTTGAATAAAAACCCTTGGTGATGACTTAGGGGTCTTAATTTTTTTTTATGAAGATCAGAGAGCTTTTTCTCATGGTTTGATTGATGATTAATCATGATCATCAATCAATCAATGACCCTCCAACGCCATGAAGAAACCCTCCCTGCATGCCAAAGAAAATCATAGTCATGGGAATCAATGAAGAAAACAAGAACAGAAGGATTAAGGACTAATCCTCCATCACAGGATAAACACAGAGGATTAGCCCTTAAAGACAATGATTAAAGATAAAAGTCAAAGGCTTAAAGACCAAGGATAAATGAAAAAAATAGCCATGAAAGTAGAATAAAGGATAAAGACAGATTATAAAGGTTAAATCAGAGATCAGAGGCCTAATAAAGAAGTTTTATGATTAAAACAAAGACAGATAACCCAAAGACAACTTCGAATAACTCAACAAAGAAGAAGTTACTTCCCCAAAGATAGATTTGCCACCTACAACATGTTTTCTTTCAATAAAGGCATCAGGCAGTTATTGCACAGTCAGAGATATTTTAAAGTAGCTCAAAAGTTATTACAAAGTTATTACAAATCCTTTAAAGTCAAATATTTCAACTAAAATAACTCAGAAGTTATTATTTCAGAGTAACTCTTTCAGATGTTTTTTTCCTTGGACCTTGCATGGTCTCAAAGGTCAAAAAACATTAACTCTGTAATAAATAGCATTTAAACACCCTAGTTTTGCAACACCTCCTCATTTTGAATATAAATATTGCATATGAGCCTCATTTTAAATGTTTGTTACTTGATGGTTATTGGACTGATTTCTGCTGCTAAGCTAGTTGAGGAATGCTAGACTGAACTAAAGAAATCTCTGAGTTGCAGAGAGCTATTGTACATGGAGTATTGTAACTGGTTTGATCATCAATAATACAAGCATGTTCACAGGATCCTTGAGGTATATCAATAGTGAAGTTTTCCTAAATTGTTATTGTTTCTATTTATGTTTTCCATTATGTCCATCTCTCTCTGATAAAGAAGCAGAAGTTTTAGATTAACATTTGCTGTTTCAACACCCTATTCCTATTTGTATTATTTATATTTATGTTTTCATCTGCAAGGTTTGATTGGAAGATTCTTAATTTCCTTCTAGTTACATCTAGCTTGTTGTCTTGGGAATGATTCAATAGAGTGAAACCAAGGAAATTTATGGTGAGCCCATGTTCCTTTGAGTAAGACTTGAGATATTGTTTTTAGGGTCTTTCTTTAAAGTATGCTTCTTAAAGTCTAAACCATAAAGGTTTATGGTATGCCCTACCCTTTGGTCTGCCTGAAAATGTTTCTTTGAAGAGTCTTTTGAGAGTTTGTCAAAAGCATATTATATTATTTCTATTTTATCTTAGACCACTCTCACTGTTATCTTACATGTTTTCTTTATCTGAAAGTAGTTTTCGAATTACTAGATTGTTGTCTGAAAGTTTTCTTATTAAAATTTTGTCCAAATAAGTCTATGGTTTGCCCTGTCCTTTGGCTTGCTCCAAACAGTTACCTTAAAAGGATTTTCTTGTCTAAGTAGAGATAGAATATTGTTAACCGACTATAGCTTTGCTGCCTTTGTAATATTCCAAAATTAGCATGCAGCTAATTGGAATATAATTTTTTTCTCATGTCACTTAGGAGATGAATAAATGGGTAAGGAGGTCCATACATTTCAGAAATAAGAATAAAATCCCTCATAGTGTTAGAAGGGATCATCCTAGGAGCTGGATTTCACACCCTTATGTGTGAACAGGGTCATTTTCATGTAGACAAGGTCAAGTTTTACCAAGTCAACAGCGCTGGGATAGGAGGTGGAGAACACTTGGAGAGACAGTGCAGTATGAATGGGAGGAAGATTCCTTGGTGGAGGAAACCCTAATGAGTGGGACCCATGGTGAGAGGGATTTAATTTTTTTAAAAGGAGGGCAAGGAAACTATTGTTTCATGTTATGTATTCTCAATTTTATGGTCTGAAAGACTATTTGGTAGTCTCTTGCTGTTTAGTAGAGTTGCAGTGATTCTTAGCACAAGGCATTCCTATTTAGGAATTCCTTCTCCTTCCAAGAGAGGCATCTTGAAGGAGTTTTCACTTCATTTCTCCACATCCAGGCTTGAGGCCAAGCTACCTCCTTCAGCTACAGCGCAGTTTCTGTTGAGAGATGGGTTGTGTTGCAGGGTGTTGCAGTGGAGGGTTGACAACACCTCTTCTGGGGCTTGTTTTTCAAAGGAGGAAGCTTTATTTCCTTTGGGACACCAGTGAGGAAGATTCTGGAGCTTATTAAAGATCTTGGCACTTGGCCAACACATTTCCTTTCTCCTACAACATAGTCCCTTCCCTAGACTGCGTTATTTTCAGTGTGCAATTGTAGTAAGGGCCTGTAGGATTATTGGCGGGTGATATCTTCAGTGATAGGATCAGCCTTTCACTTGGAAGATCCATTGGAGGGGGTCTAATTTTTCAGCTTATGCATCATCTTCAACCATCTCCATCCAGTTCTAGAGTTGCAGCTGCTACTTAGTCTTGAGACTACAACTCTGGCCTTTTGCCACTTTTGCATATTTCAGCCAATCCTTCCAGGATTGTCTTGAAATTGTCTTTGGGAGCTTAGATCTTCACTCCCAATGTTGTATGAGCCATACATTTGTATGTCCATGTATTGAAATTTTCTAGCATAAGTTGCTCATAAAACTGTGCTGTCATAGCCTTGGGCATTCTTGTGTAGCAGTGTTTTTCACATTTTATGTACATGTTGTCTTGAGGCTAGTACTCCTAACTTGAGTGACTATTTCCTCAATATCTTTTGTAACTTTTTCTGCAGCAACTTAATATGATGACTATGTGCTCTTCTTATCTTTTATGAGTTAATTTTTCACTGGTACTCCAGTTTGTGTTCATATATTGTTGGATCTCCAATTTTGGAATATCTTAAGATATTCCGATTGTTGTAGATTTTCCCTATTTTGGGATATTACGGTGGTATAAGAGTATAATATTGGATCAGCTTGTGGAACTCAACAAATATGATATCAAGAGAAGAAAAGATGAAGACTCCATTCTTTGGAGGAAAGAAGGAGGAGAGGCTCTCAAAGCTTCTTCCTAAATATGTATAGAGCATTCAAGGAGATCTCAAGAAGATCAGAAGGGAGATTTGTATAAAATCTCCAAGAGGGCTTGAATCTGAATCAAAATCTAGATTGTCATATGATGAGTGTGAGCATGCAGCCACACATCATAATACATAGCACAGTCCTATGCCCATATTTTCCATAAGAGAAAGGATAGAAGAAGGAATGAATAGGAGGAAAAATCTTAGTGATTTTATGCATGAGTATGAATCTCAAACTCAGAAGTTTAGATATCATATTAATTTTCCAGAGATTTGCAAGATCAAGGTGAAGAGAAGTAATCAGCAAGATATGAGTAGATTTATTCTATCTACTTTTGATGGTTCACCGACATGTTCAGCCAGAGTTTGGGTGGAGGAACTATACACCTTTTGGCAGCGGCACCAAATTTCTGAAGATGAAGCCATCATAGTTGCAGCGCTGCATCTTGGAGGTAAGGCGCATGCATGGTGGATTTTTGAGTCCTTTTCTTTGAAAAATGCAAACACTTCTTCTTATGCAAGGTTTATTAAGACATTGGTAGAAAGGTTTGATGGAAAAATTTCTGCAACACATATGGTGAAGCTAAAAAAATATAAACAAACCAAACCCTTGCATGTGATGGAGGAAACTATAAACTCAGATCCACTTCAGAAAACCATGGAGGAGGCTGAAATCTTACATCAAACCTTGTTAGAGGAAAGACCTCTATCTCATAGTCCTGAACAAGAGGGCATGGAGATCACTTTTTCAAAAGAGGATCCAATTCTTGGGAGGTTGCCATACATGTTGATGAGGAGGAGGGAAACGACGCTGTCATGTCTAGAGTTTATCTAGCACCTCATGCAGAGGAAGAGGGAGCTCTTGCTCCAAGTATAGGGATTCTTGTATTATTGCAAGGAATTCCCCAGGATCTCACATGTGGAGATCAAGGCACAACTCATGATTTACCTGTGCCATTGATGATAGGGTGTGAAACTATGGAGTTAAAAGGAGGAGATAGGGAAGATGAACAACATGATGTGATGAGGAGCACACACCCTTGTATATTTCATGAGGTTGATGCACCTAAGAGGGAGACTAGATTGCACAGTGAGAGAAGGGACAAATATCTCCATTCACATATGAATTCTACTCTTGATGATGATGTCTCATTGTATGGAGACATTTCACCAAGGAGACCACTAGATCAGCAGATAATGAGAGATGCTTCACATTTTGAGGTACCATTCATTGATTTTAGAGGAGTGGAGACCTTGGGAGGTCATTTTATAGCACTGAGATTCTTGGGTAGACTCAAGGAGGAGAGAGGCATTCTCTCAACATTATCTTTACCCATTCTCATGTCAGATTCTGCGCTGTGGAAGAAGCAGCAGGGGAAGGATAGCAACCTTCCAACTTGTATCTTTGGCATGAGAGATGTCAAAGAGGAGGATGACCATATGACATACGCTCTTCATGAGAGATCATCAACGCTGTCACTATGGAAGATAGATCCATATTGGAACTCCCAACTATTGGAGGAGTATTCCAAGGATATTTTTACTTGCATGATATTGGATGATAAGCTACATGAGGAGGGATATTCAGTTGGATATGGGATAATCTACTATCATAGTATAATATTCTTATCTGGAGCTTCCAAGCTCAAGGAGAAGTTGCTACAAGCAACTCATGAAGATTTCCTTTTTAGCCACACTTATTCTATGAGAGCATACCACACCATCATGGAGGGGTATTTTTGGGAAGGCTTTGAGGAGGAGATATATCAAAATATGAGGAGATGCATGGACCATCTGGAGATGGAGGAGATACATAAATCTTTGGAAGAGTTAGAACAACCACCTCTTTTCTCTTTGAGGATGAGAGGAGACTCATCTATGAGCCACTCCATTTGTATAAGCAAGACATATGGTAAGGGTATTGTTTGTTTGCATAATGATTTGTATAATGTATATATGCATCCCTTGACCATATATGTGCAGGATGTTACTCCAAGGAGGAGCATTGTTTCTTCTAGACCTCATGGTCTACTTGAGACCATGAGCATTATTGATGACCACTCCCTAGGAGGACTTGGGGAGGAGATGTATTATGGAGAACATGCTCACTTTGTACCATACATCATTCACTTTCTCCAAACATATGAGGAGAGTGGGAAAAAAAGCAGGTGGTTGAGAAACCACACTTTTTGTCACTCTCTATTACAGTTGATGGTAAAAATGTGTTGGTTACATTTGAGGGACCATTTTCCTTCTCCCTTGCGACATATGGCAGCAAGTATGGTTCTCATTATGGTTCTCTATGTTGTTGTTGTTCTTTTTTTTATTGGGAGCATGATTTGGGGAGTGGCACATTTGTTGGATGTGTCCCTTGGGGGAGAGATTTCCCACATTTTTTGCATTTCATGTTCTAATGGGAGCATGATAGGTGATATGGCCACAACCACAAAACATTTTTTCTTTTATGAGGTGGGCCATGGGATTGATTGGATGCCATATGATGGTGATTTCCAACTCATCATATATGGAATTATTTGGGCCAGCATGTTTCATAACGTTGGAGGAGAGAACCTTGGAGGTCTAGTACTCATCTTTCCCTTTTAGGGCAATAATATTGCAGCCCAAGATCAACATATACTCTACACTTATCCTAAGTGGAGAGGAGGACAGTGTGGGGTAGGCTATTATGTCTACCATGATCATATTTTCAGCCCACCTACATTGCAGGAGCTCAAGGTGGAGAATGATTTCTATGAGTTGCCATGTTGGGAGGTAACTCACTTTATATCGATGATTTCTTGGGGATGGAGGATCCACATGGGAAGGATGATTCCCAATGAATTTTTGATCCCATGCCTCAAGGGGACCCTTGGAAAATGCCTTATTTCCTTCTTGAGTACTCTACTTGTTCATGATGGTAGCTATTTAGCTAACTTACATGCTTGGGAGGGGCAATATGTAGATTTATTGATGAGACAACATCCCATTCTTTGGAGGATCATATCACCTGGAGATGCTACAGAAAGAGGAGGGGAAACTTCTCAGTTCTATCCTTGCAGTTTCTTGAGGATAAGCGACATTTGGGAGGGGAGGACTGTAATATTCCAAAATTAGCATGCAGCTAATTGGAATATAAATTTTTGCTCATGTTACTTAGGAGATGAATAAATGGGTAAGGAGGCCCATACATTTCAGAAATAAAGAGACCCATACATTTCAAAAATAAAAATAAAATCCCTCATAGTGTGAAAAGGGATCATCATAGGAGCTGGATTTCACACCCTCATGTGTGAATAGGGTCATTTGCATGTGGACAAGGTCAAGTTTGACGAAGTCAATAGTGTTGGGATAGGAGGTGGAGAACACTTGGAGAGACAACACAGTATGAATGGGAGGAAGATTACTTGGTGGAGCAAACCATAATGAGTGGGACCCATGGTGAGAGGGCTTCCATTTGTTTAAAAGGAGGGCAAGGCAGCTATTTTTATCCATGTTATGTATTCTTGATTTTATGGTCTCAAATACTATTTGGCAGTCTCTTGATGTTTAGCAGAGTTGCAGTGCTGCTTAGCACAAGGAATTCCTATTTAGTAATTCCTTCTCCTTCCAAGAGAGGCCTCTTGAAGGAGCTTGCACTTCATTTCTCCACATCCAGGCTTGAGGCCAAGCTACCTCCTTCAACTACAACACAGTTTCTGTTGAGAGCTGGGTTGTGTTGCAGGGTGTTGCAGTGGAGGGTTGACAACACCACTTCCGGGGCTTGTTTTTCAAAGGAGGAAGCTTTCTTTCCTTTGGGACACTAGTGAGGAATATTATAGAGCTTATTATAGATCTTGGAACTTGGCCAACACATTTCATTTCTCCTACGCATTCCCTTCCCTAGACTGTGTTATTTTCAATGTGCAATTACAGTAAGGGTTTGCAGGATTATTGGAGGGTGAGATCTTCAGTGATAGGATTAGCCTTTCACTTGGAAGATCCATTGGAGGGGGTATACTTATTTATCTTATGCATCATATTCAGCCATCTCCATCCAGTTCTAGAGTTGCAGCTGCTACTCAGTCTTGAGACTGCAACTCCGACATTTTTCCACTTTTGCATATTTCAACCAATCCTTCCAGGATTGTCTTGAAATTTTCTTTGGGAGCTTAGATCTTCACTCCCAATGTTGTATGAGGAATACATTTGTATATCCATGTATTGAAAGTTTCTAGCAGCAGTTGCTCCTTATAAAACTGCGCTGTCATAGCCTTGGGCATTCTTGTGTAGTAGTGTTTTTCATATTTCATGTACATGTTGTCTTGAGGCTAGTATTGCCTAACTTGAGTGACTATTTCCTCAAGATATTGTATACATTTTGCTGCAGCAACTTAATATGATGGCTATGTGCTCTTCTTATCTTTTATGAGTTGATTTGTCACTGCTACTCCAGTTTGTGTTCATATATTGCTGGATCTCCAATTTTGGAATATCTTAAGATATTCCCATTGTTGTAGATTTTCCTTGTTTTTGGATATTTCAGCCTTCACAAATTATTATTGTTTCATACCACAACCTAATTTAAATAATCCACTTGATATAGTTAGCTTTCCCTATGAATACCATTGGAGAGTTGATGAAAAATTAAATCCTTTTATGACTCCATAGCCCAATGGATTGATGTTTTCTCATAGTCTATTTATTCAGCTGAAACATTACCTCAATCAGTCACACCATTGATCCTTCAATCTATCATTTAATCCAACCAAAACAACAATTCCTTAGAACTTCATAACTAGCCTAAATTCATAAACAAAGGGCACAAAGATATATCAATTGAAAACACCTTTATAGAGAGATCCCTCTCTGAATCCAGGAAGGCTAGGTCCTAGGATTCCAAAGTGGTTTTGATGTGGCTCCTGCAGTGTTTTTTCTTAACACTCTTGCAAATTACAGGGATCCAACATAGTGGCGACCATACTGGGGACTACTGAGTAACAAGCATTTTAGATTCACTCAGAACTTAGAAAACATCATTAGTTTAATATGAATCAAGTATTGTCTAAGAATAGTTTCTGATTGATGATGGTGCACAATAATCAGTCATAAAACAAGTAAAATATTCCACTTGGTGACTCCACTAATTTTCCATTGACTCCACTGGGAAACTTACCCTATCATCAAAACATTAAAAAATACCTTATTCAAGAATACTTTGTGGATTAAGTATCTCTTTCATAGTTTGGTTTGTGTTCTAAGATTGTTATACCTCTAAAAACCTTTCTGACTTGTTGGGTCCAAAATCCTGGCTTCTAGAAGAATCCTTACTAGATCCCATCCTAACCCAAATTCTCCTACAATAGTTGACAATTCTGAAAGCATCCTTAGGAAGTCTCCTACATCTAAAAACCTAGCTATTGACAGACCAATTTGCAGAGCAAGTTCTTTCCTTGAGAACCTTACAACCTTGCAAAATACCCAAGTTGATTTAACTCATATAATAAGATTATCTAGAACCAAGTCACAAAGTGGTATAGACTAGATAAACCTTGAGCTTATAGACTCACAACAAAGTAGTATTAGGGAAACCTCCCTTTCCACTCCTCCTGATTTCCATTTTCTCCAAAAAATTGGCTTCTCTCATCCTAAATCTGCTCAAAATCACTTAGTTGGTCTAAGTACTTCAGCTACACCCATCCATACATCCACTGTTCAAACCACTCCACTTCATCACCTTCCTCCACTTGTTAATCCCCCATTGTTTCCACAAGATCATATCATGGCAACATGGTATGCTCTCTTAGTCCTTCCTTTACCTTTAGTTGCTCTACCACAGGACTATCAGTCCAAGATTCCATTACATGATTCTAGTAGTTCTACTACAACTCAACAACATGTGGATATAATGAATGACTACTTTGACAGATAAGAAATAGATGATGAAATTGTTAAACTTAGAATTTTTGGTCAAATTTTAGGGGGAGAAGCAAGAAAATGGTTCAAAGGCTTAACCCCTAATAGTATCAATGATCTCCCTACTTTTCATCAACTATTCCTAAAAAAATGGGAAGTCAAGAGAAATCCCCTTCAAATCCTATCAGAATACAATGACCTTAAAAAAAATGATGGAGAGAGGGTCTAAGATTATTGCACTAGATTCAATAGTGTTTAGAATGCACCCCCTCCACAAATGAAAGCCCCACAAGGCTTAGCCTTAATGAAGTTCCCTGAAGGATTTGACCCAGATATGTGTTATTAATTAAGGGAGAGAAAACCCCCCACATTAGAAGATATTTAGAAAGGAGGAGTAAGTGTAGAAGCTAACCTAAATGCCAGAAGGGCTAGATTGAAAGCAGAGAAAACAGTTACCTACAAAGATGAAGCTGGAGCCTCCACATCAGACTCCAAAATTGATAGTCTGGTTAGAACCATGGAAATGATGATGGAGAGAATTAACATGAATGAGAGAGCTTATCCTAAAGAAAACCAAACAGCTCCTAAAAATAAAAATAAAAATCAGAACAAGAAATTTAGAAGGAATCCCCCTCAAATTAGACAAAGAGGCCCTGATCAGCAAGTCAGACCTCCTTTCCAACAAAACTATGCTGATGAAGATGAGGGAGTGATTGAAGAAACAAAGGGAGATCACATAAACTTATTGGGAGTAAACAATGAGGATATTGTTTTCCTCAATGAAGAAGAACAAGGCATATTTACACCCTATGATGAAGAAAGCCCAGAAACTGAAGACTAAAAACAAGGCTTTGAAAATGATATAATGGAAGTACACAGACAGTATGAACTTAGGAGTAAAAATATTCAAGACACTCCCAAAAATAAAGCCTCTGAAATTTCTATTAGAATCAATCCTGAAAACATTTCTAAAAAGATAGCAGAAACCAACAAAACAGTGGCTGAAAGTTCTGATAAAAACAAAGGAAAAAACCACCAAATCAATGAAAATCATGGTGGTGACCAAAGTAGCACTAGAAACTCAGCTAATACCCCTAGTAGAACTATTTTAACTGCTGTCCATAATAAAAACCAACAAGATGAATTTGTTGAGAAAAAAGTGACTAAGAAGGATGATCTAAACATTTTGAAAGCTCATATACCTTTAAGCATGGAGAGTGAAATTTCCAAAATCAAGATTCATGTCTGTCTTACTAAATTAGTCACCCAATATGTATATAAAACCTAACTTTTAAGAGCTTTAAACATAGGAGAACAAACTGATTTTGTCAATGTAACTGATGACAAGCCTGAGCTTCTGTTTGGACCAAAAGTAGAAGGGAATTTTCAAGAAGGAGGTGTTTCTCCCTTTTATATCAGTCTAAACATCCATGATAAGATTTTACACAATGCCATGCTTGACTTAGGAGCTTCCCACAACCTAATGCCAAAAGCAGTGATGGAGAGACTTGGCCTTGAGATAACTAGACCTTACAAGGATTTATACTCCTTTGATTCCAACAGAGTTAAATGTCTACTACTAATTAAAGATTTATGTGTAAATTTAGCACAAATACCAGCCAAGAGCTTAGTGATCGACATTGTAGTGGCTGATATACCTCCTAAATATGGCATGCTCCTTTCAAGGTCATGGGGTGCTAAAATCCAAGGTACCCTACAAATGGATATGACATATGCAACCATCCCTGTCTTTAGTCAACCAAGAAGACTATATAGGGAAACACATATGAAATACATGGTTTGTAGTCAAGAAAAACTAGACAAATCCCCACTTTATTCTATTGACACAGACCTTGACTCATTCATTCTTTACAATGATGAAAATCTTCATGAGCAAGGAGAAGGATATGAAAAAAAAACAATAGAAAAAGAGGGAAGAAAGGATAAATAGCTAAAACAGTTTGCTAACTCATAACATCACAACAAATATGAAGAAGATCATAGGAAGCAAACCAACCATCAAAACAGGGCTGATTATGACAAACAAGATAAAAATCAACATGGTGAAAACCTTGAGGAACAAAATAAAAATGAACATAGTAAAAAACCTAAAAAACAACATAGTGACAGCCAAAATAAAAAAGACAAAGAGGACATAAATGAATTTAATAACAAATCTGAAATTGAACCTCTTTGGAGTATGAGTTTTGATGGGTCTTGTAGAAAAACCAGATCAGGAGCAGGAATATGGGTACATAACACAGAAAATAATCATGTTGAGGGCCATTCATACAAACTAAAAATTTAATGCACAAATAACATAGCTGAATATGAGGCTCTCCTCTGAGGACTACAATTATTGAGAAAAGTAGGAGCCAAGAGGATAACTGTTCATGGAGACTCAAAACTTATTATTAAACAAGTGAATGGAGAATATACTGCCAAGCATCAAAGATTACAATCATATAGAGATGATGCTATTGACCTTTTGAAAACATTCACAGAATATGAGCTTAACTTTGTACCTAGAAACCAAAACATTCTTGCTAATGGTTTAGCATTTGTTGCTAGTACATGTCAAAAACCTTATGAAAGCAAACAATACATAGTCCAAGTTAAATATAGACTAGAAGTCCTTGATAATATCAAATATTGGCAGGTCTTCGAAGGAGATAAACAGATAGAGGACTTCCTACTCAGAGTGTTAGGGTCAGTCTAGTCATACTGCCATCAGTGATCAAAACTGCTCTTTTGCATTTGCATATTAGGTGTCTCATACCAAATAAATTTCACCATTCCGCTAGGTCATGGATTCAATGATGGTAGCAATTTTTCATCAGTTTTCCCTCATGAGGTACTTGCTAATTCTCCTCTCTATGGTCTTCAGTCATTAGTCACTTTCATTCTCAAAATCATGTCAGTAGGTCATAGGATGGGTCTCATTAGTTTCTAGGGTCTCACCATGGTCAAATTAATGAGTCAAATGCCAATAAATATCAGCAAGGTCATGAGGAAGTCAATAAACTCAAAGTCACAGCACCTGGAAGATCAAAGATGTATTTTATTCAGTTTGATGTAATTTTCACCTCAAAACTATGTTTTGAGGTGAAAACATGATATTTTTCCTTTATTATCATTCATTATGTAATTTTATGTCATCATATGTAACAAGTCACAATTCAAAAGCTGTTATCTCCACAAAGTCATCACCCTACCTTCGCAAAATTTTTCCACAGTATGTTCAGTGCCAAATCATCTTCCAAGAAGATCCATCAGAAAGAGCCCAGAAAGAGCTTTTCCAACGGTATACTGCACTCTTAAAACTTACTTCTGGACTGAATTTTATGCCTAAGGAAGTAAAAGTCCCCTAATTCCTAACCTTCCCCTTTTTTCCACCCTTTCCCAAATTTTATTTTATTAAATTTTAAATTTTCCTTTATAAATCTCTTCCCCCCCCCTTCAAATTATAAAATCGCATTATAAATCATATGCGATTTATGTCATAACCACTTCCCCACCATTTCCCTAAACTTTATAATAAAGTTTATGTAAATTCCCCACCGTTCCAACCACTTCCCCTCCATACTCATTTGAAACTTTATAATAAACATTTTAAAGATGTTATTATAAAGTCCTGTCGCATCACAATACGTTACCACTTCCCCTGCATGACCCTTTAAAACCTGATTATAAAGTCTAAAGGTTTTATTATAAACCCCCCGCCGATACATTCTTTTCCCGATCCTTAAATCGCATCACAACATTTAATTGAGCACCCTGATTTCCCCTTTGCAAATTCTCCGACTCGATTATATTTACTCCCTCCGATGTACATCATAACCATTGATCGGCCCCCTTAATCTGACTGCTCATATGCTATCTGACCGTTACAATCTGCGCTTTCGTAAATTCCCATCCCCCGATGGCCAACCCCCAATGGCAAACCCTCCGATCATTCCACAACCATCGATCTGCCCCCGCCGATTCGATGGCTCACAGCCAATCGGGCCATCGGCAATCGGCGATTAAATATATATAAAATGTCCCCTCCACCCCAAGCTTCTGATCCCGATTGGCCCTCTGGCCCACCACATAACACTTCCGCTCATTTATATTAGCAAAGGCCCTTTCCCTTATAAGTTCCAAATCACATTTTGTTATGTTTATTAAAGGATTTTCCCATGGTTTAAATCTCATCGCGTCGGAAATGTTATATTGTGTTATGCGATACACCTCCCCGATCCTCCTGATCCCGATTGCGATTGGCACCAGCGCAATGTATATTTTAAAATATTTTATTATATGATTGTATTCCCCTCCCACCCCTTCCGATTCCGATTGTGATGTGGGTCCCGCCTCCTTTCCTTCGCTCCTATTCATTTAAAAAATGATTTTTTCCATTCACAAAGGTATATAATTTCATTTTAGTTTTATTTCAAAGTATTTTATAAAATGTCGGTTTAATTCAAAAGAAATAATGGAAAGCAAAGTGACAATCAAAGGCCGAGAGCTAAAATAAACAAATATTTATACAACAATGTAAAGATAGGGATTTGCTCCTCAAATTGCCTATTTATCATTCAACAATGAAATTGTAAATCTGCCCAAGAAAAGAAAATGTAATATTGTTCCTTCTTTAGGGCAGATTGTTAGATTTCTTTTGTATGATTAGTTTTCAGTTCTTCAACTGTTAGAAGAGCTCCCTTTTTCTGTGGATCTATTTTCCCACATTTCAGTGTATTTAATGTAATTTTAAATCATTTGTAAAGTAGTCTGAAAGTCTGTAATTCAGTAGTAGGGGAATAGTGTGGAAGAAAACTCTGTGCTCCATTGTACAGTTTGACAGGGATTAATAAGAGATGCAGCTCTGATTTGTGGGATCCATGTGGTATGAAATTTAGCAGTTGTTTCTCTCCTTTTTTTCATATGTAAATTGTTATGTTTCACCTCTCATCCATGAACATTTCCTTTTGAATGCTTTCAAGATAGAAAGGTAGAATCCATTTTATATGCTCTGCCTTGGAAAAAAATTCATACTCTGTGTTTTTCTCTTCTATTTGAAAAGGATCCATTTATTGTGCCCTTTTCAGCTCCTCACCAGTCTTTCATCCCATCTTTATTAAACTTTAATTGCTAAAGTTTCCTGCCTATCTTGCCCCATGAAATATCCTGTGTCCTCATTTAATCCCCCAGCTTCAACTGTCCCTTTTATATCCCACACATCCTTGAAAATTCATTTGTTTATTAAACTTTTTCCCCATCATTTTACCTAGCATAATATCGGATCATTATTGTGTTTTATTGAATATCCTTTCATGGAGAGAGTCCTCTCCTATCCTTGTAAGGCTAGCTACAAGGCTGAGCGTGGTTTAGTTGTTACCCTGTTTTTCCCTTTTCAGCCTGGGGTCCAATTCAGGAGCTAACATCTCTGGTGACTCCGTTGGGGAAACCGATATGACTGTCTGTGAGCTTATATTCGTGGCGCACATTGACTGTGTTATATTCTGTTTTCGAAGAAGGTCATAATCAGGCCCTGTGTGAATAACCAGTATTAAAACCTTTGGACTAAGGTTAAAGGCATTGGTTACATTGAAACGCGACGCTTTTGAAGAAATCTTTGTGATTGAAGTAAAAGTTTGGTTTGTTTGCCGACGGAGAAATAATAGTAGCGGGACCCAGCAGTGAGTTAGCACGTGGAGTTAAAGCGCTTAACCATAGTGAAAGCCTAGGCCAAAGCTCGGTTGATTTACCGCCAGTGGTTTTTTCAAACCAAAACCACCCATATTGCGCCGCTTTTGCCCAGGAGCAAAACCACTTCAGAAAAACGTGATCCAGTAATATTCGGGCACGTCATCACTCCAATACCGCCCATTTCATGTGGCTCTCAGCTGTTAAACTTCAACCTCTGAAAAAACACGAAATCAACGAGGATCTTCCGATTTGAAGAGCGTTAGATCTAATGGTGATCACGCAGTAAAGTGCACAAGGAATAACTCAAGGTATGATCGAGCGGTTTGATATTATTTAACGTTATTTTATTCATAAAAGGCGAAAAGTGGACGTGTGGGCCCCTGCTGAATAAAATGAATGTCACACTGCTAGCATAGATATGTTATATGGTATAAAGTTTAAAGGTTGGTGTTTTTTTTTCAAAAAAGGATCGCGCTACTGTTATAAAGTTCTAATATTTCGACCAGAGTAATAAGTTTTGCTCAGTATTTTTAATGTGTTCCCCAATATCACATTAAATTATAAAGATTTGTTAAAAAGGTCGGGATATTATTCCACGGAAAAAACATTATTAAAAGCGTTGTTGGAAAATAACATGACTACATCCACTATTCTTCAGTCATAATATATTTCTGCTATCAATACATAAAGTCAGATCACCCCAGTGAAATTTTTCTTGTAAATTCCTTGGTTTGGGAAAATTATTTTCAGAGTCTATTAGGTTGAAACAAAATTTTTGTACAGTAGAAATTTACACACACTGGCTTCAAGAAGATACACTAGGGCTAATCCAGATCCAAATCCTCCTCCTGTGTTTGAAAATCCAAATCTTATCCCAAGAATTGTCAGAAGACAAGAAGGATCATTAAGTCCCAGACCTGTCTTCAGATCCTATACTTGGCCCAGTGAGTGGTTTTTTGTAGAAGATCTTTCCTTTGATGAGAATTTTGAGCTTTCTTTGTTTATAAATAAGTCTGAAACTGAAATTGATGATATAGTTTTAGATCCCGAGTTCCTTGTAGATATTGAAGTCCAAAGAGAAAATTCCTCCATTGACGATTACATTTTGAATTATCCTCAGTCATCCATTACTATTACTAATATTCCTGAGTCTTCAGAATCATCAGGAACAAAATTTCCTCCTCGCAAATCATTAGCATTCCCATCAATCAATTCCCAGCTGTCATCTCCTCCATCAACACCTCCCTTAAATCCTACAAATCCTTTTGTAAATCCACCTAGAGCCATGGCTGCTCAGTATGCACCCCTGGTTTTGCCTTAGGTCCTCAATGATATGCATGCTGACTATCAAAGAAAAATTCCTATTTTTGATGCCACTCAGAGCGTCACAGCCCAACAACACATTGATAAAATGAATGACTTTTTTGATTTACATGAGGTAGAAGAAGAGAATGTAACTACCAGATTGTTTGTTCAAAGATTCAGAGGTGAAGTCAGAAAGTGGTTCAGAGCCTTACCAGCAGGCTCAATTTTCACTTTATAGGAGTTTCACACACAATTTTTAGACCCGTGGGAGGTAAAAAGTAACCCACTCCAAATCCTGTTTGAATATGAGAATATTAAAAGAAAAGTGGGTGAAACTGTGCAAGATTATTGTTTAGGATTTAATGTTGTATATAATGCTATTCCAGCTAACATGAAGCCTCCTGTGGGATTAGCATTACTGAAATTTCCAGATGGTTTTGATGCCAATATGGCATATCAGTTGCGCGAAAGAGATCCATCTTCACTTTAAGACATGCAGAAGATAGCAGTGAGCATTGAAGCTAATATGCTGGCTAAAAGAGCACGAGCCAGAGTTGAGAAAAGAGTCACAGTGAAAGAGGAGGCCTCTCCCTCAGACAACAAAATGGACACTCTAATCAAAACAGTGGGAAAAATGGTTGATAGATTAACCATTACAGACAGACCTGAACCTCAAATAAGAAATCCAAATTTCAGAGGGTAGTAGCCCCAATTCAAAATTAAGCAGAGAGAATAGAGAATGCAAGACCAAGCAGCGCCACCACAACAACAGATTAAAACACCATTGCAACAGAACTATGTGTAAGGGACAGAATCAGATGACGATGATCATGTGATTGAGGCCAATCACTTTTTCACAGCTGATGGTGCACCAATTTTCCTCACAGAAGATGAAGAATACATAGTGGTGACTCCAGACATTCAAAAATACCAAAATTTCATTTTGGCCAATGACATAGTGTTGGAAAAAGAGTCCGATGACTACCAGAGAGGGTATATGAACGCTTTGTCAGCTCATAAAAGGAAATATTCACTGAGGAACATAGATGTTACAATCAGTCCCATTCAGAGAAGAAAAGAGATCCAAATGAAGAATGATGCACAAAATAAAGGAAAAGAGTCGGCCGATCCTTCCTCTAGCAAAGCACCTGTAGCTACTAATACAACAAATGAAAAGAATCAACAGAGCACAGTAAAGGAGCAAACATAGAAGAAAGACCCGCCCATTAAAGAGGTAGAAAAATCTCCCTCCTTTAATTTAGAAAATGAAACTTCTAAACTGAAAGTGTCTATGCCCCTCACAGAGTTGGTGAAGAATAGTGCATATAAAACTCAAGTGTCTAAAGTCTTGCAAATAGACTCTGTCTCTGATATGGTTAATGTAGAATATGACTACCCTGAACTTATTTTTGGTCCAGCCACAAAAGAATCTGAAGAAAATGAAGTCCCTCCCTTTTACTTGAGTCTTAGAGTACATGAGTTTATCTTGCATAATGCTATGTTGGACTCTGGAGCCTCACATAATTTGATGCCCAAAGCTGTCATGGAGAAGCTAGGCCTTGATATTACTCGAAAATACCATGATTTTTATTCTTTTGACTCAAGTAGGGTTCATTTTATTGGTATTATCAAAGACTTGGTAGTGTCTTTAGATCAAATCCTGGCCAAAAATGTTTTGATGGATGTAGTAGTTGCCAATGTCCCACCAAGGTTTGGGATGATTTTATCTAGGTATTGGGGTGAAAAACTTAAGGGAACCATGCAGATTGACTTCTCTTATGCTGCTATCCCTGTATTTGGCTAGTTGAGAAATCTATATAGGGAAAAGAAAATGAAATATATGATCACTAGCAAAGACAAGCCAGTAAATCATCCCATTAATGCTGTCCACATAGATTTAGAGTCTTTTTTCTTATATTCAGATGGTGGTTTAAATGATGTGAACGTTCAGTTGGTACAAGTGGATGAAATACCTAAGATTTCAGAGAATTTCAGAGAAGTCCTCAAACAGGAAAAAGAGAAAGTAACAAGCACTTATGAGCCTCCTGCCTGCCAGTAGAAAAAAGATAGTGAACAGCCAGAAATCAGCCAAGTTAAAGAAGAGAAAGAAACAAAGTTTCAGCATCTTCAAGAAGAAGAAGAAGGTCTATGGAGTATGGATTTTGATGGAGCTTTTGGTAAGGATGGAGCTGACATTGGAATATGGATTAGGAGCCCTATTTTCCAGCCTGAGAAGGTTCCCAGCAATGTTAGAGTTTGTGCTTATAAGTTAGCTTTTGATTGCTCTAACAATGAAGCGAAATATGAAGCTTTGATTACAGGTCTCAAAATTTTGAAGAAGCTGAATGCCAAGAGAATTTCTGTGTATGGTGAATCCGGGTTAATAATCAAATAGGTGAAAGGAGAGTACCAAGCTAAACATCTGAGATTGAGGGCATACTGAAATGTAGTCCTGGATATCTTGAAGACATTCCCAGAATATACCTTGACAGAAGTACCCAGGATGCAGAACATTATTGCTGATTCCCTTGCCACTACTTCCAGAAACTTGAAGATTCTGATGAACTCCAACAATAAGTTTGAGATCTACGTCAAACATAGGCCTACTGTTTCAGACAATTTAAGGTATTGGCAAGTATTTTGGTATGATAATGAGATTAATGTATTTTTGCAGGGTGAAGGAAAATTCAAAGACACTCCAATGGAAGGTGAGTATGAGGTTGATGATCAAGAATTGGAAACAAACCAGATGGAAATATTGCAGCTAAAATATAATGCAATACCTAGAGGTCTCATACCTCTAGAGGAGCTGTTTGATCAAGACGATGTTGCAAAGAAACCAAGCTTGGTGCCTATGGAGAAAGGAGTTGAGGATGTCAATCTCGGAACACCTGACCAGTCCAAGTTTGTGAAGTTGTCAAAGGCATTGTCCCCTGAGGTAAAGGAGAAGTATGTGAAGTTTTTTTCTGAATTTTCTGATGTGTTTGCATGGGATTATTCAGATTTGAAAGTGTATGATAAGAACATAATCTAGCATACTATTGCTATTAAGCCGGATCAAAATCCACTCAGACAGAAGCTAAGAAGAATCAATCCAAAGCTGCTGCCATTGATTGAAAAAGAGGTAAACAGGTTGTACAAAGCAGGTATCATAGTTCCCATTAGATTTTCTGACTGGATTTCAAATTTGGTCCCAGTGCGTAAGAAAATAGGTTAGATAAAATTGTGTATAGATTTTCAGAACTTAAATAAGGCTTCCTTAAAGGATAATTATCCACTTCCGAAAATGGACCATATTCTGCAGAGAGTAGTTGGAGCATCTAGGATGTCATTTCTTGATGGCTACTCAGGCTACAACCAAATCTTGGTGCATGAGAAGGACCAAGATAAAACAACCTTCATAACACCCTGGGGAACCTTCCACTATGCTAAGATGCCATTCGGATTGAAGAACACTGGAGCTACTTTTCAGCGTGCAATCGACATTTCTTTTGCCAATGATAAAGATGTTTTTATTTTTGTTTATTTAGATGATTTGACAGTGTTTTCAGGTTTAGATGATGAGCATTTGCATCATTTGAGAATTTGTTTTTAGAGATGCAGAAAGTTTGGGATTTATCTCAATCCCAAGAAGAGTCTTTTTGCCATGGATGAAGGCAAATTGCTAGGGAATATTATCTCTAAGGATGGTATCCACATCGATCTAGCTATAGTGGAGGCAATTGAACTCATATATCTTCCATGAAATAAGAAAGAGATTCAGGCCTTCAATGGTAAGATGAATTTTTTGCGCAGATTTATACCTAACTTGGCTGAACATTTGAGAAAAATGACCAATATGTTGAAGAAGGAAAACACTGTTAAATGGAGTGAAGAAGCTATCAAGTCATTTAATCTGGTAAATTTTTCTTTGTCCAATGCCCCAGTTTTGATTAGCCCCGAATATACTCAGGATTTTATTATTTTTTCATTTGCATCGGAGCATACTATGGCTACTATTTTAATGCAAAAGAGAGATGAATTAGAAAAGCCAATTTCCTTTTTGAGTAGGACTATTAGAGATGCTGCTTTAAGGTATAATATTATTGAAAAACATGCATTAGCTCTTATCAAGGCATTGAAGGATTTTAGGGTTTATATTATGCATTCACATACTATAGCATATGTCCCTAACGCAACAGTGAATGATGTGTTGATGCGAACCGATCCAGAAGGTCGAAGAGGTAAATGGATAGTGGCTATGTTGGAGTACGATTTGGAGATCAAGCCCACGAAGTTGATTAAAGGCCAAGGCTTGGTGATGTTGATGGCCCAATCAAATCTGCTTGCTTTGGATATAAACCTCATTACAGTAATGTCAGAGGAGGAAGATGAAGGTTTGCTTGTTCCAATTTCAAATATTTTTCTGCAGTCCCCTTGGTATTCAGATATTGTGTATGTTCTTCAGCATTTGTCACCTCCTACAGGCATGTCTAAGAGTAAAGGTAGATCTTTGAAACTTAAATCTGCTAAATATTGTATTTTAGACAATGCTTTGTATTGGAAATATCTAGGAGGCATTCTGCTCAACTGTTTGGTTGAAGAAGAAGCTCAGAAGGTAATGCATGATTTCCATAAAGGTGACTGTGGTGGTCACTTGTTTTGCAAGACTACAGCAAGCAAGGTATTGAGAGTAGGGTATTATTGGCCCGTGTTGTTTTCTGATTTATACAAAATAGTGATGAATTTTCATGAATGTCAAATTTTCCAAGGGAAGAAGAAATTGCTGCCTCTTCCTCTAAAACCAATTTCAGTGAACGAGTTCAGCAGTGGGGACTCGATTTCATAGGAGAAATTCATCCCGCGTCCTCAGCACAACACCGATGGATATCGACAGGGACAAATTACTTTATGAAATGGATCGAGGCCATCCTAGCGAGGCAAGCAACTAACATGGTAATTATTCAATTTCTTGAATCAAATATTTTATCTCGTTGTGGCTTCCCATACAAAATTGTGATAGATAATGCAGCAACGTTTAGATCAAAGAAAATTATCGATTTCTGTGACAAATAAAACATCGTGCTGGGCCATTCAACAACGTATTATCCATAAGGAAACGGTCTGGCAGAGTCATCAAAAAAATCACTGATAAATATAATTAAGAAAATGTTGGAGGCAAACAAAAGAAATTGGCACCGAAATCTCATCAACGCACTATGGGCAGACAGAGTTAGCACTAAAAAATCAATAGGTATGTCACCTTTTGAGCTGGTTTATGGTACTGATGCTATCTTTCCTACTTCTCTTACAGTTCCAGTTATGAGATTGTTGCAAGAAGTTGCAGCGAAGATGATGACAGTTAGCGAAGGATCAATTAGATGATCCACCTTCAGCAAACAAGAGAAGAAGTGTCACAAAATGTGATTCAATTGTAGGAGAAGATTAAAAAGATCTATGATAGGATGACCAAAGCAGAAAAGTTTTAGCTGGATGATGTAGTGTTGAAATGGGATGCAAGGAATGAAGACAAAGGGAAGCACGCTAAGTTTGACAACCTTTGGAAAGGGCCATACAGAATTTTAGCATACAGGGGATAGAATTCCTTCTTACTTACAGAGATGGATGGTCAAAATTGCCCTGGAGGAGCAGTAAATGGTAGGATTTTGAAGCACTACCATTGTTGAAGACAATGGATCAAAATCTATATCATCATCATTGTATATACCACGTTATTTTTTATCAGAGTTCAAGTACACAGTCATTCAATTTTGGGGCTCGAGGTGAAGGCTATAAAACTTGGATGATATGTGTATGGTTTGGTTTTATTTCAGTTTTCAGTCTTAGTCTTGAGTTAGAGTCAGTCTGCATTGTGTCAGTTTTTAGTGTTTTGATTCCATGCCCAATGGATAAGGCTACTTGGTCTACGTTGTTATTGGAACCTCCAAGGAGATACCATCCCCATTGGAGCCAATGTTAGGGTCAATCTAGTCATACTTCCATCAGTGACCAAAACTTCTCTTTTGAATTTTCATATTAGGTGTCTCATACCAAATAAATTTCACCATTTTTCTAGGTCATGGATTCATTGATGGTAGCAATTTTTCATCATTTTTCCCTCATGAGGTACTTGCTGATTCTCCTCTCTATGGTCTTCAGTCATTAGTCACTTTCATTCTCAAAATCATGTCATTAGGTCATAGGATAGGTCTCATTAGTTTCTAGGGTCTCACCATGGTCAAATTAATGAGTCAAATGTCAATAAATATCAGCAAGGTCATGAGGAAGTCAATAAACTCAAATTCACAACACCTGGAAGATCAAATATGTATGTTATTCAGTTTGATGTAATTTTCACCTCAAAACTATGCTTTGAGGTGAAAAAATGATATTTTTCCTTTATTATCATTCATTATGTAATTTTATGTCATCATATGTAATATGTCACAATTAAGAAGCTGTTATCTCCACAAGTCATCACCCTGCCTTCGCAGAAGTTTTCCACAGCATGTTCAGTGCCAAATCATCTTCCAAGCAGATCCATCAAAAAGAGCCCGGAAAGAGCTTTTCAACAGTATACTGCACTCTTAAAAATGACTTATGGACTGAATTTTATGCCTAAGTGAAGTAAAAGTACCCTATTTCCTAACCTTCCCCTTTTTTCCACCTTTTCCCAAATTTTATTTTATTAAAGTTTAATTTTTACTCTATAAATCCCTTCCCCCCCCTTCCGATTATAAAATCGCATTATAAGTCCCCTCTGCGGACAGAGGCAATCCCTACTAGCCCAGATCGAGTCTAGCAACAATCATATCACGCTAAGGCACAAATTCCTAATTGCAATAGAGGAAATTGCGAAGAAGGCCTACCTTAAGTCCAACGTTGTTGTTCGTAGAGAAGGTAGCGCTCCTGTTTCCTTGCTCTGGAAGATCACAATTCTCCCACTTGTCGCGATCGAACACCTGCACATACAAGAAACACGACACACACACAAGCGTAAAACCCAATATATGCAATTATGTATCAGTCAGAGAAGATATAACCCATAATCACAAAACATGAACATTTGAGTGGAACCATAATCGAAGTCATTTATTATTAATCAGAAAAAATAAAGATACAACCTGAGCTCTGACGATGGATCTTCTTTCAGCGGGTCAATAGAGGAGTACATCTCGGTAAAGCTCGTCGGGAAAAGGACAAGTCTCTCTCTCTTCGGCTGTCTGACGATAATCTCCTTACAATTGATTCAACTCTATTAAGGCTACTAAGACTACTAGGGCTCAACCATTCAGCCCCTTCATCAATGGAAGATGGCTATATTTATAGAGGAGAGGAGGAGGTTGGGATCCCTACAATAGTGGAAGGGAGGCCTTATCCCTTGGGAGGTTCCCCATAAGGTGGAAACAAGAGGCCAAAGGAGGAAGGTCGTGGTTATTTAGTCGAAACCACTCCTCATGACTCATCCACAAAGTTGTTGTAATCGAAACTTTGCCTCTTTTTTTAAAAAACTTTCCATAAGAAAATTAGCGTGAGTGCTTAATTAGGACAGAGCACCAACTGGCGCGGGCTCAGTGTTAATTTTCCTCATTAGGTAACGAGTATAACGGGCTACGGTGCAGAGGCAAAAATAAGTGTTTTGAGTGCCTGGAAATGATCAAACGAAGGAATTTTGTCCTCCTTGAATAGGGATCTTTGTTACACCATTTTTTGTCATCAACTTATCATCATTAGATGGACCCAAGTACACCATGTAAGACCAATTTTACCTAAGTAAATTTGCTTTCACTATGTAAAATAACTTAATAAACCACATTTATTAGGTTATTTATGGTCTAAACGGAAATTTGAAAAGGAAATATTAAACAAACCTATTTTGTTTAATTTTCCTCATGGAATAATTAATTAAACCATAATTTAATTATTATTCCCGGTCATGTTTAACCCAAAAACAAAGAAATTAATGAGATACACCCATAGTTATCTTATTATTTTCTAGGAATAATTATTTAAATAATATTCCTTGTTAAATATGACAAAATCAACCACTATTAATTAAATAAATCATTATTTATTTGATTATATCTCAACCACTTCCTTAAAAGGATAAATAAATCATTTATTTATTTGATTATATTCTAACAACTTCCTTAAAAAGATAAATAAATAATTTATTTATTTATTTTTGACAAATCAAGGATTTGACCCAAGTCAAATACCTTTCCCTCCAACAAATATAATAAAATATTCCATAAAAGGTGGATCTAGATTTGGTTAATGTTATTTTAATCATGCACCAAGATCTAGAATGACCCAATATTTTTTTATAAATAGGAGAGTTTTTCCTACCATTCTTCACCTTTTTTTGCCTATTAGATCACTCTGGATCTATACACTTGGTCACATTTTTCTACATTATTTGCTGTGTGAGCTCCCTTTGAGTTATATCTTTGTCTGGGTTTTCTACACCAACAAAGAGAAATCTTAGATCTGAAGTGCTGAGGACTTCCAGGAGCCCATCCCTTGAGGAGGGTGGATCGCCTTCTTGTTTTTCCTCAGTGCCCAATTAATATAAAAATTCTTTCAAAAATTGTTCTTGTCTTGTCTATTGGTATATGGAGCAAACCCTTATTTTTTCTGCTTAATGTCTTTCCATGCATAGATCTGGTTTTTTGCAGCTCTTTTATGTCTAACTAACCGCAGATCTGAAGATATTGGCAGCCACTTTTGTTGTTAGGGTTATTAGTTATGCGTAGCTAAAGTGGTCCTTTTTCGTACACTTCGACAAAGGATTCATACTAACAAATGGCGACTCCACACGGGTTTTAAATTACGACCATTGTCGTTTTTCATATTCCTGCATATCCAGCTACTTCAGACCCTAGGGTTTCTTTTCAGCTGTTTATTTTTCCTATTTTTATGTTGTTTTTCTCACATAAAAACCTAAAACATTAAAATTTCTAACTTCCGTGTGTTTCTGGCCCTATTGCGCAGGTAAGCGACACCAGCCGCAACTGAGACGACAACTTTTCTGAAAATCTGCCGCCGAGACAACCGGAATGGGGGGTCGCACTTTTTGGCCCATAACCTGTGACCTGGACCTCCAGGTCGCACTTTTCAGCCTCTTTTCTGCGACCTGCACTGAAAACAGGTCAGAACCTGCGACCTGCCAATTTTTCAGTGGTTTTTCTGCAATTTTTCTGGGTTTTGCTGAAGCTTCTATCAGGGTTTTCCAGCCTCTGTCTCAGCCCGCTTTGACCAAGTTCTAATCTATTTCTACTCATCTAAGTGGGAACCTAACCCCCTAGGGCTTTAGTACCCTCCACTTTTTGTGGAAGAGTTTTAGCTGTTTCAGCCGTCTGTTTTTCAGAGTTTCAGCCTTCCTTTTTTCAGATCTGGAACCTCCTCCTCAGATCCCTTTAAATCAGCCTTCCTTCCTTTCAAATCACCTCTTGTCGTTTTGTTTGGACCTCTCTTTAGGACCTCCTCCCTGTCCTTTCCGCTTTTTGCTGATTTCTTCCCTTTTTTCCAGCCACCTTGCCTCTGTCTCTTGGTTGTGATCTGCACCTCTTTTCAGCAACTTTATCCTTTAGATCCCTGTCCCTTTTGACCCTAGATCTATTGGCCTCTTTTTAAGTGTGTTTTGACTAGATTTTTGCCCTTTTTTAGATTAGTTTTGAGCGACCCGCCTTCTTGGGTTGAATCGATGCAATAGTAGCTGTTATTTTTCTGTTATTTCAGCATTATATACTGTTCTCTGCAGATTTATTTTCAGTTACGCAGCACACATTTTCTTGCTCTCAAAACGAAAAGGGTTTAAAAATTAAAATTAACGCACGCCACACACTGACCCTAAGTGAAGAAGCGCCTGGTTAACACCGCCTGGCAAAGAATCTAAAATCAATTGTCACTGCACCTTATCTGCCCTTGACATTACTTGATTCTGTCCCTTTCTGCCCTTGTCGGTTTCCTTCTTCCTGTCATCATTGCGCCCCCAAGGCGCCTTTCTCGGAGACTTCTTGGCCTTCACCCTCAGTTTCCGGTTGATCGACCTGCTCCGCACCGCCGTCATCGAGCCAGTCCACCTCCGAGTCCGCACTCCGACTCCTCCCCTGATTCATCGGGTCCTCCTTCTCCTCCTGGTTCTCCCCCTGTCACCTTCACTATGTCTGGTCCAGGGCCTAACGCTAGCGGTTCTCCCGGCCCCAATGTCGGCCCTACTACTAGCGGAACCGCCACAGGAACTACCCCGGCCACCCCTGTGCTGTCGTACATTGCAGGCCTTAGCCTCCCCGATTTCCATCAGTTGATCAATGACCCCATTCACCACAATGCTAACTGGCCCGCTATGCCAACCAAGCTCCCCTCAGACATCCCTAAGTTTGAGGGCCTTAATGGAGAAGATCCGACCAATCATGTCCGATCTTTCCACATGTGGTGTTCCTCCAATTCCATTACCGATGACTCCATCCGTCTTCGTTTGTTCCAACGCACGCTTACCGGTGAAGCTTCTAAATGATATGTTGACCAAGCGACCTCTTCCCATACCACCTTTGCGACCCTTGCCCAAGCCTTTTTATCTTATTTCCAGCTCCCTCTCCGATACGATACTGGCACGGATCTCTTGACTTCATTCAAGAAAACCTCTTCGACCCGCCTTTCCGCCCATGTTTAAGAATGGTGACGAAGACAGAGATTATGTCGAGCCCCCCCCTTCGAAGATCAGTTTTACAAGGACTGGTTCCTTCGCACCCTCTTAGCTCCTATCGGCAAAGATGTCACCTCTCACTTTCCTCAAACTGAAGAAGCTGCCCTCCAAATAGCCTTGAAATATGACCTGATCTACGCTCAATCTGGTTATGTTTATACCGTTCTTCCTGACCTCCCCAGGCCCGGCGGCGCTAACGCCCTGGGGGCATCTCATTCCGCCGATGGTATCGTTGGAGCCCTTTCCCATCCGTACGCTCAACCTTCTATGGGCTATGGTCTCCCTTAGGGAGGGGCCAGCACCTCTAGCACTCTTCCCCCTCCCGGTAGCATGTATCCAGGATACGGCATGCCTTCTCCTTTTTCCAAACCTCTTGCTTACCTCAATGTTGCCCAACCTAACCATTACCTTTATTCGCATCCTGGTGCGCCAGCTCCTCCAACATATGCGCTTCCATCTCCCTTGCCTCCTCCAAACCCGCAACAGCACTTACAGCCCCCTTCAGGGCAAGTATTTGCACAGCAGGGCACGACTAATCCCCCTTCTTCTCAAAGAAGGCGGAGAGGCAACCCAAACCAATCTGCCCTTGGTACCCGTGGACCCAATCCTAGTGTTGACCCTAACACTGCCAACCAGCAACAGGGCACTCAGCCCAAGCCGGACAGGCCGCTTCGCACTAATAAGCCTTGTTCGTGTTGCGGTGTTTATGGTCATTACACCCACGATTGTCCCCTCTTACCCCAGATGCGGCAGATGTGGGAGTCTCAAGCCACATTGCGCGGACAACACGCCTCCCCTCATGCTCCTCCTAATGTGGCCACTACCCAACCAGCTGTGTTTACTGATCCTTTCCCTTAGCAAGGATTCGTGGCTACCTAACCGCCTGACAGCCAGGTCGCCACTCCCCCTTCCCTTTCTGGTTCCTCTGATTACCAGATCCTTATGATGCACTCCGATCCTTCCCCGACCGTCGACCTTCACCTTCAAACTCGGTCTCGCCAGTACCCCAAGCCTCCTGCTCAGTCTGCCCCCGAGCCTCCTTCTTCAGGTTCTACAGAGCCTCTTTCGACATCTAGTGGCCCCTTACATATCCCTCAACCCAAGGTTGAGGTCCATACCAAGATTCCTAAGGGACCCCTACGTCGAAACGCTGCTTCCGGTCGAGCTGCTCATTCGTATAGTATAGTAGATGATTTGGCGCAATCTCCTGCTGCCATTTCCACACTGGAACTCCTCCAGTCGTGCCCTTCCCAAAAGAAGGCTCTACTATCTACCGTGGGCGCTGTAGATCCTGCTGATGACCAAATGATTGTTTTCGACGCCACTCAATCAGACCATCCTCCTCTCCCTCCTTCCGTCACCTTCCAAATCCCAGTCAAAATCCGGAACGCCAACGTTTTCCGGTGTATAATTGATGAGGGGGCATCCACCTGCGTGATGTCTGCTTCGGTTTGGAAGCAACTCGGATCCCCTGAGTTGGCCCCTTCCACGATCACCCTTCGAGCGTGGGACGACCATGCCTCCCAGCCCATTGGCCTGTTTCGTAATTGTCCTATCACCCTCGCCGGTAAGACTGTTTGCGTTGACGTCGAAGTCATCGACGCCCCGCTAGACTACAACATTCTATTGGGGCGAAGCTACACCTATGCTATGTCTGCTGTCCCATCCGCGGTTTTCTGCAAGATGTCTTTCCCCATAATGGAAAGATAGTCACCATTGACCAGTTGACATATCATGAGCCAAAATCTCAGACCTCACCTGAGACGACCATCTCTTCTGTAGCCAACAAGCAAACCGTCGATTCCTTGACCAGTGTCTCCCCCGGCGTTTACAAAGATTCCTCCCTGCTTGGAACTTTCCCTAACCTTCCCCCTCCTCCTATCACTGATCCCAGCTTATCAAATGTTTGCATGATGCAATCGTCTCAGGTTGCCCTTACGCGGCCTGCCTCGGCTAGTCAGCAACCTCCCCCTCGCCCTCCGCAACCCGCTCCTAGCCCTTCATCTCAGCCAGCCGGACCTCCTCCTTCTGGCCCTCCCCCTACAGCTGGTATCCCTGAACCCCTTTATCCTCCTGGATCAGTTCCCCCAGGCCTTAACCATCTCGGAGCCGTCCCTCCTGGTCATTACCCTGCTGGGCAGATACCTTTCCTGGCTCCCCCTCCCGGAGTATATTCTGTCCCCGTCATGGCCACCCTCTCTCTCCCTAACCTGACCTTGGGTATACCAGTCTGGTACCTTGATCCTCCAGCCGCTACCCCTCCCGGTCACCCCAAACCCTATATAGCTTTGACACTGGTTCAACCGGTCCCCCTCGCTTCCTCCATTACCACTGTGCCCCCAACACCTCCACAGGACCCTTCTCCTGTCGTGACGGCTCCCGGGAAGAAAGGCAAAGCTTGCAAGGGGGCACCCAAAGACAAGACCACCACGACTGACCCGTCCCCTCCTTCGCCCGCAAAGCCTTGCGCCTTGTGTGATGTCGCCGGTCATGCCACCCATGCTTATCCCGAGTTGCCCCGTATTCAGCCCATGGTTAAAGTCGCGTTCCCTGAATCTACGGTCCCTGAAGCCTACATTCCTTCTTCGTCCGTAACCAAGAACCCCAAGACTCTCCACACCAATAAACCCTGTGCTTTGTGCGGTGTTCATGGCCATTACTCCCACCATTGTCCTCACCTGACGCATTACCGTGCCTCTTTAGAAGTAGTCCGAAAGTATGAGGTTGAACAGAATCAATCCACCTCTCCCATACTCGCGCAGTATGCTTCAGGCCAGCATGAGGATCCTCCCGCTCCCATCGACATTCCCCCCCCTGATGTTCAAATGACGGAGTCTACCACAACCATTCTTTACTTATCCTCCTCTGCGAGACACTCGGAGCTCAGTCCCCCTGCATCCTCCCCTGTTGTTTCGTCCGATTACCCCTTTTCTACCCATACCCGAGATCACTCCACCCGTGTCTCTGTTGACCTCCGCAGCCCGAGTCCTCACCATACTTTTGATACCCCTCATATACCACCCTCTAGTCTGTATATGAGTCATAGTCATCCTGCTCCTTGCACTCCCTCCCGCAGTTGCCGCTCGATGACTTCTGTCCACTCACGCTGCCATCATTGCCTTTCTTCCCCTCATTTGTTGTCTTGTAACACCATTCCGCAGGACCCCCCGTCCACACCCTTTATCGGTTATGCCGATGGTGCAAGTCGTTACTCCCGGAATCTAGCCTCGGTAGGTTGGGCCATCTTCACCCCCTTGCATGCCCTTGTTCTCTCCAACGGGGTCTGCATTGGTTCTGCCACCAACAATCAGGCCGAATATGATGCAGTGCGTGGTCTCTTAGCCAATGCCCTCTTCCATCGCATCCTTCATCTGCACGTTCATTTGGATTCCCTACTTCTTGTCATGCAACTAAATGGTGTTTATCATGTGCATAACCCTGTACTGTTTAGACGCTATTTACGAGTGAAACTCTTGATACGTGCATTTGAAACCATAACTTTCAACCATGTACCTCGAGAACAGAATCACTATGTAGATAGTATTGCAAACCATGTTCTAGATTGGCATTTATCACACGCATTTCATACAAGACAATAACATTTATAATCATTAAAAAACGATGCATATCCATAATATGTGTCGCAAAACATGTGTTTAGAGTCCATCTACTCTGATACATATGACATGCCCATAGCATGTTACAAAAAACTCAAAACTGGGGGCACCACCTGCCCCTACATACACACTAGGGGGCACCACATGCCCCACACCTACTCACTATCTGGCGGATCCCAAGCCAATGGCTCTGCCCCTGCAGCCCGTAGATCACGTATGCCTTGACCGGCCATCGCCATGCGCCGCATGACACCTCGCCATTCCGAGGGAAGACCAATGCATGCCTCCACGTACTGGTCGTCTAAGTCTTGCCACTCGCGCTCTGAAACTCCGGTCAGCAACGTCTCGCATCTACGGCGGATGTCCTCCAGAAGGGCGGCCGCATCCTGATTGCGTGTTGCTCTCGACCCACTCGACCATGTAGCTCCAGAGGCTGCCGGGCGTCCCATATATCCGGCTGGTTTTACCAGAGCTATATCTGCATACCAAAAGTACATGAATCAGTACCATATCTACTATTCAATAACTTTAACATGCCCATACAAGAATAGTAATCTGTCACTTACCATCGGGCCCCCATACTCGACCAGGCGGAAGTGGCAGGTCCGGATCTCCACAATAACTCATCCCACTATAGGGATAGTCGTCTATGTATAACGACATCTAATCCCAATGGGCAAAGAACTCAGGTCGAAACACTCGCCCGACCGCCCCTCCTCCTCCTCTACATAGTAGCCGCCCCCACCGGCGCATCCTGGGCTCTCTCGGGCCCCCATCTGGAAGCTGTATACGAGGCCGCAAGGTCGGGATCTTCTCAAAGAAGAAAGCGCACAATAAAGTCCCATACGAGCAATCGTGGTTCACTTGCCGCTTGCAGAGTGACAACTGTCGTTTTAACGACACAAGAATCATTTGGGCCCACCCATAGTAGGTCCCACTCAGCACACTCTCTACAAGCATCATATGCCCCCCGGTGATGTGATGGAACGCCTGGTTGCCCAGGATACGCAGCACAGCTGCGGCCACTGCACAGGTTTCTAGCCTCTCTAGATCCCCGATCGGTATCCGAGTCCCATTGACTTGGAGACCCGGTCGACAATGTCGTTCCACAAACTCCATGATATGCCGCCCCTGCGGTAATACTGGCTGCGTGTTTCCCACCATCCCCAGTGGTGGGAGACCCGTCAGGAAATACACATCCTGGACTGTCAGTTCGATCCTGTGCCCCTGCACTACAAAGACCTCATGCTCTGGATCCCAGTAACTGATAATCCGGGCCAACAAAGGCTCTCCTGCTCTCATCAAAGGGTTCTCCAAAAACTTTAGAACCCCAAACCTGGCCAACACACGACGGACACCCTGATCCGCCTAGATCTCTGCCCGTAATGTACCCAAGTCTCTCTCTCTCCAGTTAACCCGTAAATCTGCCATACCTGCACAAAAACATCATCTTTGTCAGCATACAGATCGGGAATACCATAACCAAACACAAAAACCCAACTCTCAGCCATAAAACAGCACCAAAACCCCCTCATCTCCCAGGTCGCAGTTTTCTGCCCAATTCTGGGACAGGTCGCAGTTTTTGCCCTGAAACCTGCTTCCCAGGTCGCACTTTTTGGCCCAAAAAGTGCGACCCAGCCGTAGAGATGAAGGAGGGTCTGTTACTGAGATTTTGGGCCCTAAACTAAACTTTCAATCCATCAAAATGAAAGAGTAAGGTTAGGCCTCTTACCTGCAACTGACGGATCTCGATTCCAACGGTCGGTTTGTCCGCTACGCTCGTCGCAAGATTTAGGGCCTTCTCTCCTCTCTACATTCACCACAGCAACACTAGCAAATGAGTGGATTTGGAGGGAAAATTGCCTTATTAAAAGAGAACCCTTGTTTCTTCTTTCGCCTGCTGTGACCATACCGTAGCTCCATTTGACAAACCGTCTGCACCATTGGAAAGCTCTCACCGAGCCCTCAAATGGGTATCTGTTATTTTTTTTTGATTTGATACTTCACCAGGACACATTTTGTCCAAGATGGGTCACTTCACCTCTCCTTAAAATCGCATTTCTTCACTTGCGACACTTGTACTTGGGGCACCATTTTGCCTCCTTACTTGTCTTTGTTCATGTCGATTTTCGTCATGAGTTACCATCTTGTACTCATGTTTTCATGGTCCCCCATTGGGCCTTTACTATGTGGCAGCACCATCAAGTCGCCCTTGTTTAGAGCATCCAAGTTGAGTCATCATCGCATTCATGGAGTCTATCCCGAGTCCCTTTGTACCCTGCTATAGCCCTCCATCCTTCATTGCTTGGTCTCTCTCTTGTGTCACACATTATGACCTTCAGTCCCACTGTCCCCTATCCCTTATGATATTGTGTCAGTCGTTGCCATGTCATTCATGCCCTTTATGCTCTAACAAGGGAAGTCGTCCATTCGCTACTCAGTCCTTTCCATTTCCCTATCATCATTAGTGTCAGTCTGTCCGTCACTCTACTATTTTCTCTCGCGCCTTAGTTGAGGATTTCTCATTGCCTCACCTGTGGCGGACCTCCTTCTGTCGACATCAGCTCATTCATTCCAAAAGCCAGGTCTAGAGGGCGGTGTACCTTGGTTCCAGCTTCCACTCTTGTTTGGTGCCTCGGATCAGGCAAAGGGATCTCTCATTTCCCTTTGACTTGATTGTTTCTCCAGCTCCTTTCAGCATGACCGAGATCCGTATACTTGATGGTTCAGTGATACAACAATAGCTCTTGATGATTCCCGGGTGTGTGTGAGATGTCTCAACCCTCATGAGGGGGTGGCCCTGCAGGTAGCCCCCCACATGCCCGGATGACCTCTTCCTTGCAGCCTTCGATGCAGCTCCAGATATTTGATGATGTTGGCCTTAGCCACTTGCAGCGCCTCTTTGATTTGCATGTATCAATCAGATTTTGTGAGCCCTTCCCCATTTACAGGGGGCATTTGGGTTGTATTTGTATCTCATGTACTCAGATATTATTGTACAAGTCCTGGCTGTTATCCCAGGCACAACATGTATATGGGATTCCTCATTGTATTTTTATCTGGCTCATGATTATGCCGGTTGTACTTTATGGTTCGGTCCCTTGTTTACTGGACACACTATTCTTTTGTACTTTGTCTCGGCGGGCATAGGTATGCCTCCCCCGCCGCCTTCAGCACAGGTACCCTCTCATAAAAAGAGACTTGTTGCACCTGCGAGTCTCGTCTCCTCGGGGTCTAGTTCTTCAGCACACTATCTACCTTGCATTTCTCTCTCTGACTTCCCTTTTGTTGTCTAGTGATTGAGTTCTTACAACGTACTTCGGTCATACGATTTGCTCTTGACACTCGCACGCTGGGGGGCAATCTGTTACACCATTTTTTGGTCATCTAACTTATCATCATTAGATGGACCCAAGTACACCATGTAAGACCAATTTTACCCTAAGTAAAATTGCTTTCACTATGTAAAATAACTTAATAAACCACATTTATTAGGTTGTTTATGGTCTAAACAGGAAACCCCAAAAAGAAATATTAAACAAACCTATTTTGTTTGATTTTCCTCATGGAATAATTAATTAAACCATAATTTAATTATTATTCCCAGTCATGTTTAACCCAAAAACAAAGAAATTAATTAGATAAACCTTTATTTATCTTATTATTTTCTAGGAATAATTATTTAAGTCTTATTTAGATAATATTCCTTGTTAAATATGACCAAATCACCCACAACTAATTAAATAAATCATTATTTATTTAGTTATATTTCAACCACTTCCTTAAATAATTAAATAAATCATTATTTATTTGAATGCTGAGCCGAAGTCGCAACACATGCAAGAACATCGTATGATCATCAACCAATGATGAAAAGTCATATTGTACGCGAGAGGAAATCCAATGGTCAATGACAATTGCCTCAAGGTACTATAGGTAACAATTTAAGGCATGTGAATCGTGAGCTTGCGCGAACACACGTAATCATTCGATCGACGGCCAATGATGAAACTCTATGTTGAACGCGAAGAACTTGCTGGCTGAGGAAGCGTGCTCCAAGGTACCAGAAGGGAGTCTCTAGATCATCTTCCTGGATAATGAGCTGAAGTCGACAGGAAGTGACCTTGATCGAAGGTGGGCCATAGTGTTTCCACATCATCGACGTGAGACAAAGGAACATAATGTCTTTGTGAATCAAGATCAGATGAGAATCAGAGGAAGGTTGAAATTTTGCAGAGGTCAACTTCTCTTAAACATATCGGCAGCACGACAATGGATTTGGAAGTATTTGACATCAAAATATCAGAGGTCATGGTGACGAGGCAAAGAGCAGATGAGAGGTCAAAAAGGATTACCCAAACCCACGGAGGCAAACAAATAATGAGATGAGATGTCCCCAACCCGACACGAATGTAGACAAGTGCCATGTTCAAGAGCGACATACTGCCAACACGACAATGATGCTGGTTCCATTTTTCCCCACCATTTCTGGCGAGTACCCCAATTATTTTTGATAACAAGCTTGAAGGGGATAGCATATGCTTGTAATATAAGTCCGCCCTTCGGGCGAATCCATCCTAGTGCATTTAACGAGTCCTAGGAAGGAGGAACTCGGAGAACGTCATTTCGACTGAATCCGATGTCATCAGGTTTTAACGAGTCTGACAAAGGAAGAACTCGACGTCTTTTCATATTTAGAGAGTTTGAAAAGACAGCGGAAAAGAAAACTCCAATAAACCTTTTTGTAAACAGTCTTCGCATC
>JAXQQM020077212.1:0-149981 GCA_034641835.2 Pinus albicaulis | reverse complement strand
GATTTCATAGCTGTCAGTTCTTGTTTTTGTGACTGCTTCAGGTTCCAATATGGTTTTTCCTTTCTCATCAAGTTCTGGCAATATTGTTTGAACTAGAAGTTTTTCTCCTATAACCTTCTTTAAGCATGAAACATGGAAAACTGGATGCACTCGCGAAGAAGCAGGAAGCTCCAATTTGTATGCCATATTTTGTGGAGGTAAATCCCCTCTGCGGACAAAAGTGATCCCTACTAGCCCAGACCGGGTCTAGCAACAATTGTCACACGCTATAGTGCAGGTTCCTAATTGCAAATAAACCAACTATCAATGAAGGCTTACCTGGAATCCAACGCAGTCATTGTAGAAGAGGTGGCGCTCCCGTTCCTTAGCTCTGGCAGGTCACGATCCCCACGATCTCCGTGATGGGACACACACACACAAGAAACAAAACAAACGCAAGCGTAAATCAGTGAATGCAACTATATGTCAGTCAGAAAGGACATAACTCATCATCATAAACAACAACAAGAGTGGAACCATAACCAATAGTCGTTCATTAATAATCAATCAAAGGAAAATTACAACCATAGTTCTGACGTTGAATTCTCCTTCGGAGGGTCACCAACAGAACACGTCTCGAAAAGCCTGTCAAGGATGGGACAAACCTCTCTCTTCAACTCTTGACGATAGTCTCCTTGCTTGAAATTGGCCTTAAGGGAATTATGGAGGCTCTTGCAGCATAAGGCTCTTGGGAATTTGGGAACTTGAAGACTAACTTGCAATGGAGATGGGTAAGCTTTTATAGATGGAGGAAGAAGAGTTGGGATCCCTATAATCATGGGATTGGCCTTATCATCAAGGAAGCTTCCATGAGAGGTGGAAAACCACTTCCTCTCTATGGAAATTCGTAGCCAAACCTCCCAACTCAAGATAGATATCAGTTCCTGGATCACTTAGGACGAAACTTCTGCCATTTATTTTTAAAAAACATTCCTTAAATTGGTTGGCGCGAGTGCGACTCTGGGACAAAACGCCAATTGGCGCGGCCTCTTTGAAGTATTTTCCCCATTGGCGCGGGTACTGAACTTCCTGCTCGCGCCAATGCAAAAAGGGCCATTTTTAGGGTTTTTCACAAGGAGATGTCTTCAGGGCAATGAAAGCTCTTGTTCAGAGGGATGTCATGAAAGTGGTTTCAAGCCATGTCACTGCTCACAGGTCACGAAATGAGCCCTCTAATGTGCGGGACGGGGATTGCAGGGACGGTGACAAGTCTTGTGTGATTTAAGCATGAGGCCCGAGAGAGGGTGCGAAGTAGCTGCAGAACATGTCAAGCTGAAAACTCCTTGCATTGGAAAAGCTGCATTAGGGAGAAATACAGCGATATCTCGGATATGATGTCTGCATGGTGTGGCCATATGCGATGCCCATCAATCGGATCATGGATGGGCGTAGCCATCCAGTGAGGATCAATAAATAGACTTAGGTATGGTCGCAGCCATCCAGTAAGTGAGTCATGTAACCAATCATAATAATCCACAAAATCGCAGCCTGGAGTACAACAGACACAATCCAGGGTCTTGCGCTCCATCTCAACCCGAACAAAGTACAAGTTCAAGCATGCGAATAAATGGGCCGAAGTCGAACATGCAAGAACATTGTCTGATTACCAGCCAATGATGAAAGCTGTTAACAAACGCAAGAGGTACCACCAATAATGACAATGGCCCTCAAGGTACTACAGGTAAAATCTACGGTATGTGAATCAATGAGCTGGCGTCGAACACTTGTAGAATCACTCGATCGGAGGTTGATAATGAAAACCTCGTGTCGAATGCGAAGAACCTGACATTGAGGCATACAAGCTCCAAGGCACCAAAAGGGAGTCTCTAGATCAACTTCTCGGATAATGAGTTGAAGTCGACAGGAAGTGACCTTGATCGAAGGTGGGCCATAATTTTTCCCACATCATCGACACGAGATAGAGGAACATAATGTTTTTGTGAATCACGATCAGATGAGAATCAGAGGGAGGTTGATACTTTGCAGAGGTCAACTTCTCTTGAACATATTGACGGCACGACAATGGATTTGGCAGTATTTGACATCAAAAGATCAGAGGTCATAGTGACGAGGCAAAGAGCAGATGAGAGGTCAAAAGGAATCACCCAAACCCACGAAGGCAAGTGAAAAACGAGATGAGATGTCCCCAACCCGACACGAATGCAGACAACTGCCATGTTCAAGAGCGACATACTGTAGACACGACAATGATGCTGGTTCCATTTTTCCCCGCCATTTCTGGCGAGTACCCCAATTATTTTTGATGACAAGCTTGAAGGGGATATCATATTCTTGTGATATAAGTCCATCCTAGTACATTTAACGAGCCCTAGGAAGGAGCGACTCGAATAACATCATTTCGACTGAATCCGATGTCATCAGGGTTTAACGAGTCTGACAAAGGAAGAACTCAGCGTCTTTTCATGTTTAGAGAGTTTGAAAAGACAACTGAAAAGTAAACTCCAGATATCCCTTTTCGTAAATAGTTCCTCAGACCCGAAAAGGTAGAAAACTATGCCTGAGAAAACCTCCTAGTCGCGATAGGCTAGGGTATTCCTTTTTCGTAAATAATCCATCCCAGCTCGAAAAAGGGGTAAATGTATACTGGGTAGATGTCGATTTGCAGCCACTTTAACGAGATCAAAACGACAAGGGCCTCGACAATCTTTTCATGTTTAGAGAGTCAGAAAAGAGCTGAAAGATGACTCCAAAGTGACTTTTTCGTGTTTTTACTGAGTCCGAAAAGGTATAAAATACAACTCATTTCACCGTTTAAGTCGCGTACAAACCTGTTGCTGCAGACAGAGGCAAGTGTAAAATCCATTGTCGAAAAAATATATTAAAACATTAATAAAAATTAATTTTTAAACCTAATTAGAGTCAAATGGTAAAAACAAAATTACTTTTACTATTTACCTCATTGGAGAGCAACAGTGGTCCGTTTGGTGTGCAAACTTCTGATGGTGATTGCGACTGATCCGGGCTACGATTCAGATTCCCGTTTGTTCCAGGTAAGAGATGCTTCCCTATACTTCATTTTAATCCATTTTTTCATAGTTTCCATTGCTCATTAGATTTCTATGGAAGGATTTTAAAAATTTAGGGTTCCGCCCGTTGGCGCGGGTATCGGGCACGGACCTGCGCCAATGGGCTTTTATATACACAGGGCCCGCGCCAACGACGAAACCTAATTTTTCGCCCAAAATTTCTGAATTGTGAGTAATTTAAGTGAATTTTTAAGCATGACAAAGATCTAATCAAGGGTTTTGATCATGTTGATGCAGGCAACCAAGAAAAATGGTGATTGAATGGAGAGAACGGGAGCATGGGGAAGAGGATGAATTAGCCATGGAGAATGAAACTTGTATGAATGCCCTTAGAAATTGTGGGCTAAAAAAATTCTTCCCGACACCTTGCTTACGAGCTCAACCTGAGCTTCTACAATACCTGATCAGTATTTGGGATGTAGATGAACAAGTGTTCAAGTTGTGGGATCAGGCATTGGAACTGGAGGTTTCTGATGTATCCTTTATAACCGAACTGTCGTGCAGAGGTCCGGTGCCCATATTGACAGGGAGCAGACCATCTGGTGAAAAGATGGAGTAGGTAACGGCGAGGGTGTGCCCAGGGGCACAAACCAGATCTAGAAGCGGAAAGGTAGACATTCACACTATCGAGGATCTAGCACTCAGAGTAGTGCTACACACCATTACGCGGGCTGCAGGAGCGCAGGCTCCGCATGAAGCCACCAAAGCCCAACTCATACTTGCCTCTGAGTGTATGAGTCCTACACTATTTTATTGGGCCATAGCAGTGACAATCAACATGAAGAGGCAGCTGAAAAAATGCAAGCAAGCCAAACTGAAACAGTTTGGCTACGGTTCTGTCCTGGTATCATTCATTCTGGAACGACTACCAATCTTCCAGGGCCAAGGGGCCATAGTAGCTGAGCCGATACCACGAGAGCCGAGAATGGCTCGTTGGGCAGCACTGATGCCCAGAGCGGGAGGAGGCCAACATATGTCCAGGAGGCCGAAGTTTTTTGGGTGGCTACGGTGTCAGTTGATTGTAGTCGAAGACTGGCCATATGCAGGAACCGATTTTACTGGTGATCCAGATCTTCCACTCTCGGAGGGAGATGATTGGGATGAGGAGTTGGGTAAGATCATCTTTTTGATTTTTTATGTTTTAGTATTTTTTGTTAATACATGTTCGTTCTAAAGATAGTTGCTATATATATGCAGATGTTGGCCCAGAGCGACCTGCCGGTATGTCTCCTATCTCACGGAGAACTCAGCCTGCAGCTGACCCTCAGGCGGAGGGTGCCGAGGGGGGAGATTTGATCCAGAACCTCGAGGGGATCGCCTAGGGGATTCCAGACTATGCCCGGCTAGAAGATGTCCCACTAGCATACCAGAGACATACGGTGGGAGTGCCTAGTCGCCTCCACCGCATCCTGAGACGGCTAGTGCATGCTGTGACTTGTTATCATGAACACAACGCATATTAGACACCTAGGGTTTGTTTCATGCATATTTTTGAGAGACATGTCGTCTCCGGATGTATTAAGGCGAACATGTATATTTTTTGATTTTATGCGACGCACACTATGTAAACATTTCGATATCTATATATATACATATCTATTTCTGGATGGATCTTTCTTTTTACATGTGATGTTGTTTTACAAATTGCGCAAATGTCTATCTAAAACCAAATTAGCCACTGCATCTGTTGATGTATTCATGTTCCTGGGTATATGTTGATATGTGATATAGTCAAAATTTCTTTCCAGTAAACGAATACGCAGATACAGACGTAAAATGGATGGGTTTCTGACTGAATAATGACCATTGAGCTGTAATACTACAAGTTGTGAGTCTAGATACACAAGCAATTCACGGATACCAAGGTTTACAGCCTCAGTTAATAATTATAACACAACACTATATTCCACGATGTTATTTGTAGCACGTCCCAGACACACGCCTTGCAGGCTGACTAACTCACCAGCAGGATCGTAGATTACCCAGGCTGCCGAAAATAGATTCTTGGTACTGCGGGAGGCACCATCCGCGAAACCAACAAACGGATTGATGGACATCTGCACAATCAAGAAGACCCGATCAACAGAAAGATGTTTACATCACACACCACAACACACATGCACACAAATGAAATAACACACTTATGTACACACACCACACCAAAAATGACTTCAAGCGTAGTATTTTTTCAGGTACAGCCCATTTCTGGGCTGTGCCAGCGGTACTCCTTCATAATTTATAAGCTCATAAGCCCCATTCTTCAATACTCGTTTAACTATATAGGGCCCATGCCACATGGGTTGGAGCTTACCGGCCCCAAACTTGTCATGCGCTTGATCATATAGGAGGACGAGGTCCCCTTCGACAAAGGAACGTGGAGAAACTGATTGATCGAAGTGAGCTTTGACCCGCTTCTTTTGTGCTTCAATGACTAAAGCAGCCAAACGACGGGTTTCATCTAACCGTTCCAGATACAAAAGATGCTCTTCCTAAGTAGAAGTATCAGGTAGAAGTTCCATAGCTAATTTCAAAGAAGGGATCTCGCATTCAACCGGAAGAGTTGCTTCCAAACCATACACCAATTGAAATGGTGTGAATCCAGTTGCACTCTTTGCAGACGTCCGGTATGCCCATAGAGCTGAGAACAGTTGGAGGTGCCAATTGGATTTGTGAATACCAACTGTTCGTTGAAGCATAGTGACCAGAACCTTGTTCACTACTTCAACCTGGCCATTTTCCTGAGGGTAATATGGCATTGAACTATCGTGACGTAAGCCCAATCTTGAAGTCAGCTCGGCCATCATATAATCTCGGAAATGAGTACCATGGTCAGTAACGATGGCCTGAGGGACCCCAAAACGTGCAATGATGTGGTTGAATATAAATTGGGAGCTGTCTTACCATCGGAAGCTAGTGTAGGCATCGCTTCGGCCCACTTGGTGAAGTAGTCGACAGCGACGATTATATACGCATGCTCCCCGGCCGAATGAGGGTTACATGTCATAAAATCTATGCCCCATTTCGCAAAAGGGCCAACGGTAATAACAGGATGCAAAGGGAGAGGCGGCGCGCACATCTTGCGCTGAAACACCTGGCACGCGTGGCATTTACGGACTGCAACGATACAGTCTTTGAATATGGACGGCCAGAAGTAACCTGCTCGTAGAATTTTATCGGCAGTGGCATATCCAGACATATGTCCACCACAGGCGCCACTGTGGCAGTCATTTAGGACCCTTTCAGCCTCTTCCAAGGTGAGGCACCGGCGGAGCACCGAATCTACTCCAACGCGGTATAAGGTATCTCCTACGATGCGTTAGGGTTGAGACTGATGCCGAATTCGACGTCGGGCATCTTTAGTCAACTCAGACCGAAATGTGGAGGTCTGAAGATACACAATTATGTTGCCGTACCAAGGGTCTCGATTACTGATGAGGAAAAGAGTTTCGTTGGGGATATGATCCTCGGAATGTGAAGGAGTAGAGTCTGTCGGGAGTGAGCATATAAGATCCGCGAAAACGAGTGATTTGGTTGAATTATAAGTAGTGAACTCTAAGTCAAACTCCTGTAGGATAACAATCCATTTGGAGTATTTTCCCCCCAGTAATTGTCGAGAAAGAATATATGTCATGGGGTTGCAATTTGAAACCATGGTTGTTGTGCACAATAGGATGTAGTGGCGAAAGCACTGTACAGCGTGTACTACAGCTAATGCTAACTTCTCGACATGAGCATAGCATGTTTCTATGTCGAGAAGGTTCCGTGACAGATAATAAACGACATGTTCATTTCCATCGTCGTCATCCTGCACCAGAACCATCGCTATGGTGCTAAATGCGGCGGCGAGATACAAAGTGAAATCATGGTGATAGTTAGGAGGCTGAAGCAAGGGAGCATTAACAAGTAACGTCTTCAGATTCTCAAAGGATTGTTGAGCAATTTTGTCCTAATGGAAGGGAACGTTCTGCTTTAATAGGCGCATGAATCCTTTGGCTACCTTCGCGTAGTTCGAGATAAAGCGTCGAAGGAAGTTTTCTTTTCCCTGCAGACTCTGTAACTGATATAACGTGGAGGGTGATGGGAGATTGATGATAGCCTCAACCTTTAAAGGATCAAGGTGAATTATGTCTTTGGAGACTATGAATCCCAAAAGACGGCCAGAATCTACGCAAAAGACGCATTTATGAGGATTAAGCCTAATATTGTGGCGCCTACAGCGAAGGAAAATCTGGCGGAGGTGTTCAGGGTGGTCCTCTTGCCTAACTGAATGAGCTGACAAGTCGTCCAGATAAGGCTGAACGATATGGCGTATGTCATGGAAAGCGTAAGACATCGCACGCTGGAAAGTGGCTCCAGTGTTCTTCAAGCTGAACGGGAGCTTTTTATAAGCGAAAGTACCCCACGGACAGATGAATGCAGTCTTGTGTTGATCCTCGGGTAAAATATTGATCTGATTATACCCCGAGAAGCCATCCATTAAGGAATAAATCTCACTTCTGGCACATTCGTCGATAATTTGGTCTATGAACAGAGTGGGATAGTTATCCTTCGGACATGCGCGATTAATATTGCGGTAATCAACACAGACCCTAATAGTACCCTGTTTTTTATCGACAGGGACAATGTTGCAAACCCATTCTGTGAGGGGGATGGGATAAATAAAGCCCGTGTTCAGAATTTTTTCAACTTCTGGCTTAATTACAGTGGCTTTGCGAGGATGCACCGGGCGTAAGCGTTGGCGCACGAGCTTCGCACCAGGGTAGGTTGGAATCTCATGCACTACGATACTGGGATCAATCCCAGGCATTTCCTCATAGGACCAGGCAAACACATCTTTGAATTCTTTAAAAAGATCAGTATAGACTTGTATCTCATCAGGAGAACAAGTCACTCCCACATGTATGTTCTCAACGATCCCCGGTTTAACGGAGATGTTGATTGGGATGGTTTGAGTGATATTACTCAGGTTTCCTTCCGAGAGAACCTCGTGTGTCAAGATGGGCTTTTGGAGAGGAGGAGTAGGAACCTGAGATGCATAACGCTCTAGACAATTTGACATTGCCCCCAGGCAGGGCATAGAGGAGGAACGATGATGTCCATCGCTCCAAGGCAGCTCCTCAAGAGACATTGTTTCAATAATGGCTTCATCGGAAGGAAAATTCTCTTTAAGAGGATCTGACGATTCGGCCTCGCCAAGCCAAGGGGATTGAGAATAGATGTCGAGAGCCATACTCGAAGGAGCATGCTGAGGAGGGGGAGGATCAGATGCAGCAATAATTTCACAGTAGCTAATCTCTACTGGAGTCAAGGGCATTGATTCTTCAAACTCAAGCACCTGCTCAGGCGTAGTGATGAGCCAGGGGTCATCAGACCTGGAGATCATATTAACTTGAGCGGTGTGTGGTGGTGGTGCGGAAAAATACCCATGAGGACGGGGTCCTTGAAGAGACTGGGTCCTACACTGTCAGGGGGATTTTGGATCTGATCCACGTATGGAACATTGTTCTCGGAGGTGGAGGTGAAGAAGGACAACTGATCCATCGTAATGATTTTTCCCTCGTGAGGGAACTTAAGAAGTAGAAAAATGGTGGACAGCACGCATAGCATGGCATGAGTCTAGCTACGGCCGAGAAGTATATTGTAGTTAAGCTTGGCGTCAACCAGTTCTACTTCTTCGTTGACTGTCTTCCCCTGTAAAGTGATCGCTAAACTCTCGAGAACACCCAGGGGTTTGGATTCCCGACCATCGAATGCCTCTAAGGCATTGGGAGATGATGAAAGGGCCGGAGAGCCAATGGCCTTCCAGCAAGCGGACGACATGACACAGGTGGAGGCACCTTCATCCACAACGGCCCTATGGATGTTAAGACTGTTGATCCCGACTTGAATAACAAGAGCGATTTGATGTGGAAGTCGGGGGGTGAAATTCTCTAAGCCGAAGGTGAGAAGACTTGAATCGGCGGGATCAATGCCACCGATTGCAGACAACAAAGCCTTCTATTGTGAAGGACAACTTTGAAGAACTTCGAGTGCAGACATAGCAGAAGGTGCCTGTGCCAAATCCTCAACAATACTGTAGTGCTGAGTGGCACGGGCATTCGGATTGTAAGAAGATCTTCGAAGAACACCTTTAGAAGGTGGCTTCACAACAGGTTTAGGAGTAGGCTTCTCAATTTCCAATGAACCGAAGACAGGTGGGGCAGGTGGTCCATCCGCAACTACCTTCCCAGGTGCCTACCATGATTCGTTGTAATCCTTCGAACGTGTGGCAATAGAGATAGGTGTAGCACCATTCATCATAAAAACTTGGGCCCAAATGGTGCAGATGGCGAAGGCTGTTCAACCATCTGGGTCTGCTGAGATGGGAATGGTTCTTTAAGAACTGTTGGAGTCCCTTTAGAGCCTTTGAGAAGTTGACTAACTTTAGATCGTCGTGGACAATCCTTGGTATAATGGTCTCCTTCAAAAATGAGGCAGGGGTACTTCGGTTTACGTTGAGAACCATCCTCAGTATGAGGTTTGGATTCTAGCTTTGGGGCGTTGGATTTGGATTTACCTTTGCCCTTCTTTTTCCTTTTGGAGGCTTTTTCCGTAGGATTGGCCTGAATGGCGTTAACCTCTGCAGTTTTTCCAGAATTGGTAGGGGCGGGAGGAGCATAATTATTGGATGAGTTGGATTTCTACTTCCCATTCGAGGATTTCTTCGAATTCTGAGACAGGAACCAATAACACCATCCATCGCTGGGGCAGGTGGAGCTTTGGAGGTTCTAGACTATGGAGCATCAGGAAAAATATCATACAGCATGCCGGACTGTGAGTATACAAGATCTAGATATTTAGCATGCGCTATGGCTTTTTCTTCAGTCACACACGCTCCCATAGCAATATCTTGGGCGATTTTGTTAACGAAGGAGGTGGTGAACCAATGAGTTAGTATCTGATCAGGTATATGGAACTTGATCAGTCTACGACGATGTCGCCACTCATGAATGTGATCAGAAATGTGGGTGGCTTTGTCTTGCTTCAAAGAAGTCAGGAGGTGCGTCCCGGCTTCGTAACGAACTAGTAACTGAAAATGAGTCAGAAAAGCCATGGCTAATGTATTGAAGTCTTGAAAGATTCCACGGGGTAACTCAATATACCACTTAGCTGTAGCACCAGTCAAAGTGTGCTGGAAGAGGCGTAGAAGAATTGAATCATCCACCCGAGATTTGGACGAACACCAAAGATGGTAGGTCATCACATGAGCTTGGGGGTCCTCCCCAGCTTTACCCTCAAACTTGGGGCAATCGCCGAGCACCTTGGTGGGAACCGGAGGCCAATAAGGATTATGCAGTATTGGATCATTCGTTAATTTTGAAACATCCGGTAACTCCAAGGTAGCCAGGAACGACAATGGCAGATTAGACGGCATACCTGGCCCTGGGTAAGAACCAATACCTTTACTCCACACTGTTTGGGAATATCCTTGCCCCCATGGGTTCTGTCCAGCAGGATTCTGACCGTAGGGGGTATAGGTGTTATAACCAGCCTGATTCGGTTGCTGGTGACCAGCGTACGAGGGTTGATAACCAGAGTATGGACCCTGATTAGGAGTCAGCCCTGTGTAAGCAGCATTCAGATTCGGCTGCTGAGTATAGGTATAACTGGGTTGTTGAGGACAATAATTGGACCCTTGGGTCTGGCTATAACTCGGTCGGTATTGACCATGAGAATAGTAGCCACCCTGAGGTTGAGTGGGCTGCTGGTAGGTGGGACCCTGCTAATCCTGATAATTAGGGTGTAGTGGTTGATTTGGCTGCGGCATCGAATAAGTCGGCTGTTGTGCAGGGTTAATAGGATGGACAGGCTGGCCTGGTTGAGCAGGCTGACCTGGGTGAGGGGGCTGCCCTGGGTTAACAGGTTGACCCGGGTGAACAGGTGGAGCCGGTTGCGCAGGTTGATCTGGCTGTTGAGAAGCACCGGGTTGTACCGGATGAACCAGTTGGCCTGGAGGCAGAACACCAGGTTGTGCTGGATAGACCGGTTGGCTTGGTGGAGGAATGGAGCCAGGTGGTGGCTGGTAACCGAGTTGACCTGCAGTAGGACCATAAGATGGTCCTGGCTGGTGTGAAACATTTAGATTAACAGGATATTGAGGTTGCATGGGTTGAGAAGGCTAGACTTGCCCCCCAGGACCATATACCGGCCCCGGTTGGTACCCCGACTGAGGCTGCACAGGTTGACCGGAAGGGTTGTAATACTGTCCTTGCGGACCGTACGATGGCCCGTGCTGGCCCGCAGGATAGCCTTGCACAAGCTGCCCCTGTGGGTCATAAGGATAGCCAGGTTGGCCCGAAGGTTGGCCTTGGAAAGGTTGCCCTTGCAGGTTATAAGCCTGTTTATAAGGTAAACCTTGAGCATGGAGGTGAGCCTCATGAGCGGGTAGACGTAAAATGTTCCCGTGCTCATCATACTGACTTGGAAAAGCATACACAAGTGTACCATCCTGTGCATAGTGCGAAAAATAAGAGCGGTTGGGATCTTGGGAGGATGGTCCAGCCTCGGGGTTCGGTTGTTGTAGGGACAACCGATACTCCTCCAGAGAAATGTTCTCCGGCATAGCAGTCGCTATATAAACGTCTTCAGGAGGCGGCATAGCCCTCGCGGAGGGTGCCGTGACAGTGGGTGCAGATGCGGCCACATAGACAGTGGGCCGAGCGGGTACAGAAGTGACGGGTGTCTGAGGAGACATCCCCAATGAAGGAGCAACTGGCCTCATAGAAGGAGCTGACACTCCCATAGAGGCTGCGGCGGAAATGATCTGACCTAAGGATCTATACCCTGCTGGCAATGAGAGACCGGATGATGACATAACAACTGGTTCAGAGTTGTCTCCTGGAAATAATCTTCATGGGAAGAGCTGATAGTCTTCACCAGACGTTGGGATTTCCTCACTGGAATCACTCATGTTTGAGCCTGCCGCTAGATCTCGTAATAGACGGTGAGGACTAGGAGGAAAAACAACAGCTATAAAAGGTGAACCCGATGTAAGAGAAAGGAACTCTGCCCCTACTCTTAATTCGAACCAAGGGTCGGAAAAGGGCCAATTGAACTCAACTAGTCCCCCAAAGGGTTGCTCAGTAAGAACTGGTCCCCCGTCAGGAAACTCAGAAACAATGGGCTGTCGAAGTTCAGTAGAGGATTGAGAAACCTCTAATGAATCGTCCATATATGGACTACCAGTAGACAAAACCGAGGGTTCCACCACTGTGACAACAATGACAAGAGAGAAAGATCAAACACACACACGGGCTGAAAAAGAGTCAAGACACACAATCAAATGGCCAACAAGCAAAATCTAACAGGGCGTGTGATCATGGGTGATTAATTTTTACCACATTGAAACTTTAGAAACTTCACCGTTTCATGTTTTAAGAGTTGAGAAATGGTTGAAAAGGTGACTCTATCTCTTTCAGATTTGACACAAGCGTGAAAGGACAAGCGCTTAGTGATCCTTTCAAATTTAAGGAGTCAGATAGGATCAAAATGACTACTCAGGAATGCTAGGTAAAGGGTGTACCAAATAATTGTGAACTGCAATATACACCTTGGTTTCAAAATGAAAGAGAAATCAACTAAGGACTTTCCGTACGTGCAGGCAATCTCCCCGAATGCTGTGTCTGGTGTATCACGGGTATAGGGCGACAGACTCGGCTTCCTATGGATAAAGGATTGAAACCTAGTGGGGTCTCCCTTTATATATGCAACGGTATGGGGAGCACAAGTCCGTACTAGCGCTGTCTAAAGCCAAGAGGTGAACGAAAACTACTAGGTTTAAAGACGCCAGAACACGTCTCTAGCCTAGACCTCTAAATGTGTTTCGTTAGATTTCAATGCTGCCTTAGTGTAAATTGAGTAAATTTTAAATTTTATCTTCAATTACGTTTCAATTTTCAAGCCCTAGTGAATGTAATGTCTCAAAATCTCCTACATGCAATCTATATGCCACAGTATATCATTTCATTCGATGAAAGCTACTTATGAGAGAGTTGTGAGCTTTTCACACAACAATGAAATGAATAGAAAACAACCAATGATACCTCTAATGCAACTAATGGAAACTAAAATCTTTTCGTTCAAAGTCACTAATCACTAATAACACCGAAAAGATCTAATTCACATTAACTAATTCAAAGCAAAAGAGATTTTTTATTTTCAATATTTCAGAGCAAAATGCACTAAAAAATGAAAACTAATGCGAAGGAAATTCGAGAAACGATGACAAGAGAGCAAAACCAAGAAAATTCCACTCAATGAAAACGTACAATCAGACCTCAAATCAACCAAAAGTCCCTCAAAGTGAAAGAATCCCAAAGACTCAAGATGAGCCGTGTAATCTAGGCCCAAGACAAGACGAAGCGAAATTCGAATGAAGAAGGAAACGGTCACTCAAACAACGCAATGAGACAATATAAAACCACCAAATAACTGCAAAGAAGCAATCAGAAGGTTGACTGAACCAAAAGAGACCAAAAACTCCTAAGGAAGGCTCGACACACAACAGCACCTAGATGACCTAGGGCTAAAATGCAAAATCGATGGAAATGGGCAAATAGCCAAAGGACGAAGGTAACAGTCAGTCAATCCAGGCTCCAAAACACTCAAACAGTGGAAAAATCAAGACCAAACACACAGATCAAGCTCAGGAAGCTCAGAACTGAGCAAACCTAGTAGCTCACAGGATTGGCGCGATTGTGAGGCTGAAACTAGCGCCAGAGACGAATTGGCGCGGGTAATCCACAAGAAACATGCGCCAATTGGCGCAACTGTCAAGCTGAAAAGCGCGCAAGTCAATTTTCTCAATCAAAAATAAAAAAGAAGCAATCCAACAAGCAAACCAGTGAATGATCAAGCTATCAAAGACCCAAATTCAAAAAAATAACCAGCCTGAAAGAGCTGATCAAGCAAGGAGGATCAAGAAATCGACCGAAAAGGCAAGACAATGCTCCAAGTGTTCAGTTTACAAACTAAACCGGATATTGACTGAAGCAGCTTTGATCTACTTCGCAATTGCAGAGAAAAAGCATTTCAAAGGCTATCTAGCCAATTTCAGGCTCCGTCCGTAGCTTATAAAACGAACAATCAACAAGCTAACGATCCCTAGTGGAGTCGCCAATTTGTTGTGGAGGTAAATCCCCTCTGCGAACAGAGGCGATCCCTACTAGCCCAGACCGGGTCTAGCAACAATAAATCACGCTATAGTGCAAGTTCCTAATTGCAAATAAACCAACTAGCGATGAAGGCTTACCTGGAATCCAACGCAGTCATTGTAGAAGAGGTGGCGCTCCCGTCCCTCAACTCTGGCAGATCATGATCCCCACGATCTCCGTGATGGGACACCTGCACATGCAAGAAACAAAACAAATGCAAGCATAAAATTCAGTAGACGCAACTATATGTTAGTCAAAAAGGACATAACTCATCATTATAAACAACAACAATAGTGGAACCATAACCAATAGTCGTTCATTAATAATCAATCAAAGGAAAATTACAACCATAGTTCTGACAAAGAATTCCTTCTGAGGGTCGCCACCGTAACACGTCTCGAAAAGCCCGTCAAGGATGGGACAAACTCTCTCTTTCGTATCTTGACGATAGTCTCCTTGCTTGAAATTGGCCTTAAGGAAATTATGGAGGCTATAATATTACAACCTGCACCAATGGGCGCGACCATCAAGCTGAAAAGCACGCCAGTCGAGTTTCCTAGTAAAAAATAAAAAAGAAGCAATCCAACAAGAAGACCAATGAATGATCAAGCTATCAAAGACCCAAATTCACAAAAAGAACCAGCCCAAAAGAGCTGATCAAGCGAGGATCAAGAAATCGACCGAAAAGGCAAGACAATGCTCCAAGGGTTCATTTTACAAACTAAACTGGAGATTGACTGAAGCAGATTTTATCTAATTCGCAATTGCAGAGCAAAAGTGTTTCGAAGGCTATCTGGCTAACTTCAGGCTCCGTCTATAGCTCATAAAACGAACGACAACAAGCTAACGATTCCCAGTGGAGTCACCAACTTGTTGTGGAGGTAAATCCCCTCTGCGGACAGAGGCGATCCCTACTAGCCCAGACCGGGCCTAGCAACAATCGTTCACGCTATAGTGTAGGTTCCTAATTGCAAATAAACTGACTAGCGATGAAGGCTTACCTGGAATCCAACGTTGTTGCTTGTAGAAGAGGTGGCACTCTCGTTCCTTAGCCCTTGTAGATCACAATCCCCACGATCTCCGTGATGGACACCTGCACATGCGAGAAACAAAACAAATGCAAGTGTAAAATCCAGTAGATGCAACTATATGTCAATTAGAAAGGACATAACTCATCATCATAAACAACAACAAGAGTGGAACCATAACCAATAGTCGTTCATTAATAATCAATCAAACGAAAATTACAACGATAGTTCTGACGCTGAATTCTCCTTCGGAGGGGGTCGCCAGCAAAACACGTCTCAAAAATCCTGTCAAGGATGGGACGAACCTCTCTCTTCAGCTCTTGACGATAGTCTCCTTGCTTGAAATTGGCCTTAAGGGAATTATGGAGGCTCTAGCAGCATAAGGCTCTTGGGAATTTGGGAACTTGAAGACTAGCTTGCAATGGAGATGGCCAAGCTTTTATAGATGGAGGAAGGGGAGTTGGGATCCCTATAATCATGGGACTGGCCCTATCATCAAGGAAGCTTCCATGAGAGGTGGCAAACCGCTTCCTCTCTATGGAAATCTGTAGCCAAACCTCCCAACTCAAGATAGATATTAGTTCCTGGATCAGTTAGGACAAAACTTTTGCCATTTATTTTTAAAAAACATTCCTTAAATTGGCTGGTGCGAGTGCGACTCTGGGACAGAGCACTAACTGGCGCGGCCTCTTTGAAGTATTTTCCCCATTAGCGCGGGTACTGAACTGCCTGCTTGCGCCAATGCAAAAAGGGCCATTTTTAGGGTTTTTCACAAGGAAATGTCTTCAAGGCAATGAAATTCCTTCTTTAGGGGGATGTCATGAAAGTGGTTTCAAGCCATGTCACTGCTCACAGGTCATGAAATGAGCCCTCTAATGTGTGGGACGGGGATTGCAGGGACAGTGAAAAATTACTGTGTAACACCATAGTACCAATATTTTGCAACACCTTGTAAGGACCATAGTACTTTGGCAATAATTTATTATCCTTCTTAGCTTGCTTGAGGGACATTTGTTTTTATGGTTGTAGCCGTAAAAATACCCAGTCTCCTACATTAAAACTTCTCTCATTGCGATGTTAATCAGCTCGTTGTTTCATTCGATTTTGTGCCAAATTTAGGTTATCCTTTAAGAGTTGGAGAACTTCTTGTTGATGCTTGATGTGATCCTCCACTGCTGGAACCCTAGAATTTTCCCTTAAATAAGATGTGATGGATGGTGGATGATATCCATAAAGTGCCATAAATGGGGTCATTTTTGCTGCAGTATGGAAGGAAGTGTTATACCACCATTTAGCGAGAGGTAGCCACTTGACCCATTGTGCTTTCTTATCAGATACAAAACAACGAAGATATCCTTCCAAACATTTATTCACTATCTCTGTTTGACCATCGGATTGAGGATGATAAGATGAGCTATGAGCTAGTTGAGTACCCAAACAAGAAAATAATTCCGTCCAAAAATTTCCTGTAAAAATGGGATCTCTGTCACTTATAATAATCTTTCGGTTTCCATGTATCTATTGAATTGTTTCCATAAATTCACTAGCAATTGTACTTGCTTTAAATGGATGAGATAACACACAAAAGTGTGCATACTTGGTATGTATATCAATTAGCACCATGATGACACTCTTTCCTTCGGAATCAGGTAAACCTATGATAAAATCCATTGAAATCTCCTGCCAAAGTTGAATTGGAATGGATAAAGGTTGTAGAAGACCAGGGGTCTTAATTGTTTCAACTTTATTTTGTTGGCAAACCAAACATTCCGTCACAAAATTTTGAATGTCACATTTTAGGCCATCCCAAAAAAATTCTTTCTTCACCCTGTGGTAAGTTTTTAAAAATACTAAGTGTCCTCCTAAAGGAGAAGTGTGCAATTCCAAAAGAATATTTTGTTTTAGTTGGGAATTCTTGCAAATATATAAGTGACCTTTGTACCATAAGGAATCATTTTTCCAGCTAAATGTATCAGATGTACTAGGATCTTGCTGCAACTTTTGAATGAGTGTCCACACTTCTTCATCCTTCTTCCATTCATCCCTTGCTTTGGTTATCCAATCTGGTTGGATAATAGAAATGGTACAAAGAAATGCTTCCACCTCTTCATCCTTTCTTGAGAGTGCATCTGCAACAACATTTATCTTCCCTTTTTTGTAGATGATTTCAAAGTCATAACCCAACATCTTTGTGACCCATTTTTGCTGCTCTTCTGAAGATAGTCTTTCTTCCAAAAAGTGTTTAAGACTATCATGATCAGTTTTTACCTTGATGTGTCTTCCCATTAGGTAAGGTTGCCATTTATTTTGTGCATGTAGTATTGCCAACATTTTCTTCTCATAAATAGCCTTTTGTAAATACTTTCCTTCGATTGGACGACTTTCAAATGCAATGGGTCTTCCTTCTTGCATTAAAATGACACAAATTCTATTTTATGAGGCATCACATTCCATAATAAAGGTTTTTGTGAAGTCTGGCGTAGCTAAGACTAGTGCTAGGCACATTGCCTCTTTAAGATGTTCAAAGGCCTTAGTTTCTTCAGTAATCCATGAAAATGCATCTTTCTTCAATAATGTTATTAAAGGTGCTGCTATTCTCCCATAATTATTAACAAACTTGCGATAATACCCTGTTAGCCGATGAAATCCGCGCAGCTACTTTATGGTTGTGGGGACTTTCCATTCCTTAATGGATTTAATTTTGTTAGGGTCTAATTTAACACCCTCGTGAGATACAATATGACCCATATATTCCAACTCTTGTACTCCACATAAACATTTGGATGTTTTTGCATATAATGTTTCTCCTCCAATAGTTTGAGCACCTTTTCAACATGTTGAACATGATCCTTCCAAGACCTACTATAGATTAGTATATCAACAAAAAATATTAGCACAAATTTTCTAAGGAATGGTTTGAAAATGGAATTCATCAACCCTTGAAATGTAGAAGGTGCATTGATAAGGCCAAAAGTAATGACCAAAAATTCATAATGACCCTCATGAGTTCGAAATGTTGTTTTCAGAATATCTCCAGTATTCATTCTAATTTGATGATATCCTGAACGAAAATCCAACTTAGTAAAATAAATTGCTCTAAAAATATTGCGAACCAAGATCTGAAATTTTTATAGGAGGTTCCTCAGGATTTCGGCTTCGCTCTGTAAAAATTTCAGCTTCTGAACCTTTGTAGATTGAAAGTTATAGCGAAAATTCCACGATGACCTGTTTTAGGTGAAATTTGGGAGCCTAAAAAATCCCTAACTTCCATAGATCATATCTTCGAAAATATTGCGAACCAAGATATGAAATTTTTATAGGAGGTTCCTCAGGATTTCGGCTTCGCTCTGTAAAAATTTAAGCTTCGCTCTGTGAAAATTTCAGCTTCTGAACCTTCGTAGAAAAAAAACTATAGGAAAAATTCCTTGATGACCTGTTTGGAGCAGCGAAACCCTAGAATCCAAAGCTCTGATACCAAATGTTATGAAACTAGCTCCAAAAATAGAAGAAAAGAGAGATCAACACCTTATAAATCAACCACTTTGAGGGGGCAACCTAAAATACATTACATAAATGAACAATTGTTGAATGATACAAATGACCAAACCTCATTTCTATATATAGGAGTCCATGGGGCCACAATGTAATCCTAGCCGACCTAACAATAATAATGTAAGGGCACAATAATAACAATATGGGGGTTACAGGGGTACAACAATAATAATAAGGGGATTACACTAACAACAATAAGGGACCATACTAGTAATTAGGGACCTAACACTAAAATACAATATTATGGAGAAACACGCATTTGCATTGGTGAAATCATTAAAAAATTTCAGATGTTATGTTCTCCACTCTCATGTAACAACATTTGTTCCCAATGTTTTTGTAAAAGAGAGCTCGAGCCAATGTGACATCGATGGTCGGAGACGTAAGTGGATTACAAGACTATTGGAGTATGACCTATAGATTAAACCAAAAAAATTAATCACAGGTCAAGGTCTAGTTAAACTGATGACTAAAACAAATTGTGACACTTTGGGCATAAAATGTTTCTCAATTTTATTCCAATGATTCAAAATAAACACTTATTTTTAAAGTATCCAATGAAATAAAAAAATCTCGCATTTATAGTGACATAATCTATGTTTTACAAAATTTGGAATCCCCACTAGGGATGTATAGATGATCTTTGAAGCTAAAAAGTGCCAAGTTTTTTGGTATTGATGGTTACTTGTTTTCGAAAGATCTAGCAGGGATCCTTTTGAATTGTCTCATTGAAGCTAAATCAAAACATGTGGTAAAATAATGCCATCAATGAGTGTGTGGAGGTAATCACTACTATAAAGCCACAACTAATAAAATCCTTAGGGAAGGCTACTATTGCCCAAATATTTTTGCAGATGTACACAAAGGAGTAGAAACATGTTTTAAATTCCAAATTTTTGAAGGAAAAAAAAAGTTACTATCATTACCTCTGAAACAAATCTTAGTTAAAACCCCATTTCAACAGTCGGGGTTAAAATTTATTGGAGAAATTCATCCACATTATTCAAGACAACATAAATGAATATTAACTACCACATACTACTTTACCAAGTGGATTGACGTTATTCCTACAAGATATGCTAGTGATTCAGTTTTTAGGGAGTATCTTTTCAAGGTTTGGTTGCCTTAGAAAAATCAGAACAGATAATGCTCAGTCTTTTAAATCTTAGAAAATGGTCAAATTCTATGAGAATTATGATGTTACTTTAGGTCATTCTACAACATATTCCCAGGGTAATGGACTGGTTGAATCATCTAATAAAATTTTAGTCATAATTATCAAAAAAATGTTAAAAGAGAACACGAAGGCTTGACATACCAAATTAAAATTTACACTATGGGAAGATAGGATCAACATCAAAAATTCCATCGGTGCATCATAATTCCACTTAGTATATGGAACATAAATGTCTTTCCAAATTTCATTGAGTCTATCAGTGATGAGATTATTGCAGAAACATGAGGGAGAGCCTAGTGATTTTCAAAGAAGGACTAGTCAAATTAATGAAGTACAAGAATTAAGAGAGAAGGTATATCAGTAGTATCAATTGTTTTAGGACAAAATCAAATAGATTTATGATAATAAGGTCAAGGAGGATGAATTTAAGATTCAAAATTTAGTTCTGAAGTGGGATGCTAGATTTGAGGAAAAAGGGAAACATGGAAAGTTTGATCATGTATGGAAAGGTACTTATATAATTGTTTCTTTCAGAGGTAAGAATGTTTTCATTTTGGAATATCTAAATGGAGTGTTGTTGATTTGAGGTTTAGTAAATGGAAGTTTCCTAAAACATTTCCTGTTTTAAGAGATGTCAGTTATCACAATTAATTGTACATATCCATGTTCAGAGTAGTTTATAGGATTAGAAAAACATTATGAATGATTTGAAGCCTGAGGATAAGGAAATAATATTATGACGAGGGGTTGTCACACTTTAACAAAATTTTGGTTTCATGGTTCAATTAAGCAGTTTCAAAGTGTTTACTTTACAAAATAAAGAAAAATAAAATTTGTAAGTTTTATTACAAGAGGGTTTCAGAGTTTAAGTCAAATGGATTAGGAATAGGGTTAAATTGTTCATATTGCCTCTTGACGAGACATTATCCCCATTGGAGCCAATTGTTAGCATCAGGTTTGCACCTTGAATTCAAGGAAATGTTATTAGTTCATTTTTTTCAAAGTCATGATTATGTAAAGGGGTTATTATCTTTTTCTGAAGTTTGCTATCTAAGCCTAGGAATATGTCTCATCAATTTTGTTTTACTTAACGCTAATATTATCCTAAGTTTTTTACAACGTTTTGACCTATAGTGAAATTACAGCTGGTGCTACCAAATGTTTGCGTAACGCTCACCGAAAATTTTTAAAATTTGGTTTTCAAGCTGCTAACGCCATTCTTTTGAGCACCCAAGTGTTGTTTCATAAAATATCAGCCCACTTTATGAATTATTTGAGAGCTAGCAACTTTTTTATTCCCAATAGATTCGTTGAAAATAAAACCCTAATCTTCCCCATTTTCCATAAAACAACGTTTTCCAACAAACCCGGATTTGTAATTTTAGTGTGCAGGAAGGTTTTTGAGCATCTTACAACCTTTGGCTAGGGTGTTTAAAAGTTGGAAAAAATTATTTTCAACATAATAATAATTGCAATATGGTTCGATCCATTCATGTAAATAGGTTTGAACTCGATGGCATGTGTTTCGAAGTCTATCCCTAGATGTTGGACTTTTTAAGAAATGCAGGATGGGAAATTTTTTTCCATGATTTCAATGGGCATAATCTCAGTTGGTGACATGATTTCATATTTTACTTCAATGGAAACACTACAAGAATAAATACCCTGCATTTCCCTATTATAGAGGAACCCATTGCTGAAGAAACAAGTTTTCCACTTGAGTCTGAAAGGTAGTTTAAAAAACAGAGGTTGCATAATGTAGATTTTATTTTTTTCATGAAGGAGGACTTTCAAAATCAAGATTGGAATGCAGGGGTCCTCCAAATTATGTTGAAGCCTGAATGATATACTACACTTATAATTTTTTAGCTCTTATTCACGTGTGAAGGAAGGTATTCTAAAGCCTACTTATATCAGATGATGTTTCTTTGTAATTTGCCAGGTTTTAACAAGATGAATTTACCATATTTCCTCTATCAAAGTTTGCTAAAGATGTGCACTACAGAAATACCAAGACCTGAGCTACAAGCCCGTGATATTTTTCATCATGACCTAATTAAAATATTATACACTCATGAGTTAAATAAGAAGGTGGAGCAGTTGAGGAAACTGAGACAAAGAAACTAAAAACCAACTATACCTAGAAGATCAAGGGGAGGCCAAACTGGAGTTTCTGCCCAAGCCTTAGCTAAGGAAATTAAAGTAGAATCTAGTCTAATTCATGTTAAAAAACATGAGAGCACTAGAGATTAAATTTTACGGAAGGAGGAATAGAATCCAACAGAAAATGATTGTAAAAGAGGAAGAAAAAAAATAGAGAGGAGCATAAAGAAAAAATGGAAAATAGAAGATAGAAACAAAGGATGAAAAAGTTGAGATAGAGCGTAGGGTTTATGGCCAAAGACCTCACACTCACCCTAATAATAAAATAAGAATAAATTTAAAATCTAGAATGACCACTAAGCTAAAAGAAACAATTATTATTGATGCAAAGGAGAAGACTGTGAAAAATTCAAAGAGTGGAAAGAGACAGAAGAAAATAAAGCATGCTGGAAAAAAGAAGGAAAAAACCCTAGAGGCTGACAAAATTACACAAAAACCTACTAAAAGGGTGACAAGGAGTCATAACAAGCTAGACATCCTTACTAAGGCTGCATAAGAAATAGAGATATGATCACTTTACTTTATGGGGCAGAGAATTACACAAACCATAGTTTTGTTGCACAAATCTTAATGGTCCCTCAACATTTTGACCTACTCAGTTTAAAATTTAACAATAAATTATTTTTTGATATACCGTGGTCATATATCAGACGTTTTTGCGGCTGAGGGAGTACAAGTCAACAGGAGGAAACAAATCCTTGAAAGAATTAGACAATTACACAGTTTCAATATTATTTCTAGTTTCATGCATCAATTGGCTACAAGGAAGGAGTACGAGTTTTGGCTCAAGATATCAATATTGTAAACAAGTAAATAGTTCCAGATCCTATTATGCAGCAGTGACTTCGTTATTATTCTAGGATAATAGCGGGAGATATGAACAATAGTCTTATACTGTGTTTGACCAATGATATGTGCCAGATTATAGATCCGAGTAGCTAAGATGATAGGGTTATTATTATTATTTTTAATTAAACTCTCAAATTTTGCACACATTTTGTAATTATTGCTACCATTCTTTAAATAACTTATCTATATTGTATTTTTCCTATATATTACATGAGAAATATGGAAAAAATGTTTGTTTTTTATAAAGGAATAATCATTGTCTATGTGTTTTGAAGGTTTTATTCATTTCATTTTTCCAAGATCAGTAGATTTTGACCACTAAAATAAAGATTCATGCAATATTAAGTCTTAGTATGTATTCTATTTATATTTCAATGTTTCTTTCGTTGTAATCTCATTCAAATGTATGGTCTTATGAGTATTTGAATAAGAATAATTAATTCATAATTCATCTATGGTTTGAAGCTATGAGTTAATATTTTCAGATATTCCCATTTTGATCTTCTAAAGATACTCTAGGATTCATTTTGTATTCCCTATTATAGTGGATTGTTCTCCTAGTTTCTCCCTCCAGTTATAACAATGAAAAAGGCCTAGGACCTGCTATCCACCTTGCCTTTATCAATCCTGATCTAACAACCAATTATATTATTAAATTAATCAACTATCCATGTTGGATCCATTACATCCATTCCATCAACTATTATAACAAAATTTTCTCTTTCGTTGTCATATGCATTCCAGGTTCCTAGTGTTGGTTCAACCTCATCTCACACAATTATGGCTGCTAGATATTCCCCTCTCAATATTCATGCTCCGCTACATGACCTTCCCTTGAATTATGGACAAAATTTACTTCAGTAGGATAATACAATACCTTTTAAAACACAACAACATGTGGAAAAACTGAATGATTTCATTGATCTAGAGGAAGGTGATCGTGAAGACATTAAGTTATTACTTTTTTCACAAAGTCTCGCAGGGTAGGTAAAAAAATGGTTCATAAGTTTACCAGTAGAAAGCATTGCCAATTTTCAATAGTTTGAAAAACTCTTCCTTGATAGGTGGGAAGTGAAGAAAAACCATCTGCAAATATAAGCTGAATATGATAATCTGTAGAGAAATCTAGGGGAAACAGTCACTATAAGGAAAAGACCCTCTAGCGGAGGTTATAAAGGAGGTTTTTAGTGTTATAAAATTGGCCAAAATTTTCAAAACAAGTATTTGATACAACATCCTTTTACAGTTACAGAGGTTTTGGCGGAGCTTTTAACAGAATTTCAACACAACTAAAAAAACTGGGCGACCGAAGGTTATTACAATTGTTTTTTTCATCAGTGCGCTACTAAGGTGTCAACGCACCAATGCGTGTCATATAGAGGGTGGCCCAGGGTAGTCGAAGGTGCATGCATCGGGCTTTTAAGGTCTAAAACCACACTGGGCACAGTGTTCGTGATACAACGCACAGGGCCGTTCTAATTGGTCTTGGGATTTTTGCAGTGCCCATAGGTCGTTTCAACGCACCGGTACATAGACTTATAGAAACACACCAGTGTGTAGTATCAAACAAACACACCGATTGTTCTATTTTGTATTGGTATTTTTGTGGTGTCCATAGGTTGTACAAATTCACCGATGCGTAGTCTCACATAAACACACTAGTGCGTAGTATCGCAGAAACACACCGATATTTATAATTGGTATTGGTATTTGTGAGGTGCCCATAGGCCATACAAATGCACCAGTGCATAATCTCACATAAATGCACCAGTGCATAGTATCTCACAAATGCACCGAGATTTATAATTGGTATTGGTATATGTGTGGTGCCCATAAGTCATAGAAACACACCGGCGCACTTTATCATATAAACACACCGATGTACAGTAACTGACATGCACCGGTGTTCATTTTTTATTTTTTAGAAACATCGACCTGTGATAGTGCAATTATTGTGATTTTTAAAAATTCATTAATCATCAAAAGTCTGCACATCTTATAACAATATTCATATTAATTAAATTTTTATTAATGCATTTGAATGTGATGTTTGGATTTATTTGTTATATCATATCATAATTATTGTGATTTTTAAAAATTCATTATTCATCAAAAGACAACACATATCTTATAACAGTATTCATATCAATTAAATATTTATTAGTGCATTTGAATGTGATGTTTGGATTAATTTTTATATCATATCATCAAATTTCACATATCTTTAGTATAATATTTAATCATCCATAAATTTAATCAGTGGTGAGACATTTCACAGTGACAATGGAGAACACAATAGAATAAATTAAAACATATTTTATTATATATATATAAGACAATATTTGTCATACAAAATGGGACAATTATTGGTATCCCTTTGTCTTTCAATTGGGACACTATGTCCATTACATTAAACAAAATGTCTGATTTCATAGAAAAATATTTCAAAAAATACAACGCCTTGCTTTGATATCCAAACATAATGATCATCATTCTTCGCTTGAATTGCTGTCATTGCTAGAACTACTTCCATGACTTGGGTTATTTTCAGGAATGTTTTGATCACGGTGTTGATTGTTTTCTTCTTCTTCACCTCCCATCTACAAACATAAAAATAAACTGCAATGAGTGTATATACATTGGTGAGAATAATGAAAATTGCAATATTAAATAATATACATCAATGTAAATAAAAAAGAAATGACATACCATAGCAAAAATTGACTCTTGAACTATACACATTCTTTCAAAACCATGTAGTATGCCATCTTTCAAGGTTTCATATGTTGGCACAGTTCCATACTTTGTTTCCTGCAAGTTTTACACCCCATAACAAATCATATATCTAATATAAAAGATTTTTTTGTTCTATTAATTATAGACAAAGCTAAGTAAAACAAGATCGATAGATGCTTACAAATTCCACAATTAATTTATGATATGCCAACATATACTCACAACCCATATTTAACCCAATGTCAATCAATTCGTTTGATGGTTCTTATTTGTATGTTAGCACCTGTTTGAAGACATTCAATGATGTTTTTTGTAAAACAACTTAAAATAAACAAAAACGAAATCTAGTTAAGTTGTTATAAGGAAGTAACAATTACTCACAAACTTAGATATCAACCCTTTTCTTCCTTGTCGTCCTGTTTTATGTGTTGAATGGGTTCCATTTTCTTTTCTTTTCTGCAAGAAAATACTTGAAAATTAATATTTAATGCTAACTCTTTTATTTATTGTACCTAATGATCGAAAAATTCAATGATTACATATTACATTTGAAGTACGTTTTTGTTGAGATGGCTCCTCCTGCGATGCAATTTTGTCCATTTATTTGACCATATCCTTGTACACCTTTTTGGACATTCCTACTGGCATATTTCTGATATCAGTTCATTCATATTTTGAGATTTTCATAATCTTCTTGAAAATGTAACATGACAATAAACTATTTAATTTTTATATTGATATATGAAAAGTAAATATAACAAAAGTGATATTTATAAATAATTCTAGACAAACATTTAAAAGAATATTAGTTTTTCATTCCTTCTTTTTTGTTGTTGTAGGTTTTTGCTATTAAAAGTATGACATGTCTCATTGACCAATTTTCTGGAAACTCTTCCTTTAGTTTAGATAAAATTTGGTTCTTGGAATCATTGGATTTATTTTTGTATTGTAAGTGGAAAGAACATCTATACATTCGTTCGAATAGATCCCTCAAACTTTTGTAAAATTTTTTCCCCCTTTCGTTAACCTCCAACATCACTCCAGATGAGCTAAGGAGAAATTCATTTTCATTTGGATGTTCTATTTTTTTTTCTTTTCTTAGAACAACATTCCTTTTATGAGTTGTTGGTCCCTATATAACATTAAACATATGTGAATTAATATATTGTTTGACACATGTTATCCAATAATTTTAAGTATATTATTAATGAAAATTAAAAAAAGGAACTCATATTGGATCGATAGTATTTTTTCATTCACCTGATTCATCCTTTTGCAATTTTTCCATCAAGCTTTTACGCTCTTCTGGTCCTATATCAGAAATAATCTTATCGAGCTTCGTCATTTTTTGGCTCTACATGATACACAGTAAATAATACATATTAATTAAACTTACATATAGTTCAAAAATGATATTTTTTGTAAATAATTTACAAAGAACTTGCCTTTTTTTCTTTTCTTGATGTGTTATCAGTATTTTTGTTACTTGATCTCTTTTCAGCCATATATTTATCAATATGAAACCTGTACCATATCATTCATTAATATATTTTATAATTAATTTTTCAAATTTTCAAATAATTTTTTTTTATCACGAAACCAGTGCGCCATTCATGGTGTACGCATCGACGTTGATGCGTGGGGGTCTTGTAAATGTACCACCCAAACAGTATAATACACCGTATGGTGCTCTATGTCAACAAGGAGCACCGGTGCATTACATGTTAACCACCACACCGATTAACACAAAAAAAATAATAAAAATCGTTTAGTGTTAGTTTTTCTAGCATAAACGTCCCGCACAAACGAGGGACCACCATACGGTGCTCTCTGTCAACTAGGAGAATCAGTGTGGTGCATTGTATGTTACATGGACAACGATTAACACAATAATTTATTTATTTTGCAAAATAGCACGTGCGCGGTGCGCCATAATGAAATAGTGCACCAGTGCCCTATTTTACATATGGCGCACTGATTAAAAAAAAATGTTTTTAATTTTTTTATCACATAGTACTTACGCAATGCACTGGGATAATCCAATGCACTAGTGCGCTAGGTTACGCCGGGCGCACCGATAAAAAAATTCTATATTTTAAAAATTCACGTAAGGTATGACATGGATTGGAATCTGACTATGCAAGTCGTCCCGTGGGTTGGAGTCATAGGCCTATATATAGCAATACAAACCCTATAAATATAAAATGAAAATTTGTAATTTTGAAATCACAGAAATAGAGAGAAGAAAGTGCAGAAAAAAAAAGAATGAAGGATTTAGGGTAAAAATGGATTTATTTATTTATTTATTTTTTCCTGAAAATGAAAAATAAATTGAATTTTTTTTCTTACTGTGTAAAATAAACTGCAGAAAAAATAATAAAAAAAACAATAAAATTTAATCACGAGATTTTTTGAAATTCTATGTTATAGGGTTTGAATCCCTAGAGGTTTGGAATTCTGATTGTCTGAATACTTCTGTTTGAACGTATTTTGCTGCTCCACAGTGCTCTCATGCTCTCTTGCTCCAGGTATGTCTCCTGCAATTCTCTGGCTGAGTTTTTTTGCAAAAATAGTGAAATAATGAAAAGTGTTTAATATTTAAAGAATTGTTTTATGAAATTAGATTTTCGAAAATATTTTGCCGCCCATTTTTCAATTTACTGCTTTTTTTTCACTTAAAGAAAATAATGTTGCGCTTTTTGTATTTGTGGTTATTCTTCACTGGTGCGTCACTTAATAGCACCGCACTGGTGCGTCCATTGATAAATGACACCGGTGCACAATAACTAAAACACACTGGTGTGATTATCTGTACATTGGCACCGATAACAAGAAGTCTATTTTTAAGGCACCAAAATTACTTTTAGGTGTGTACAATAAAATTTATCATTGATTTTTCTCAAATGCAAGGAGAAAATATCATAATTATATCGAATGGACAATTCTTCAAAATCCATCTCATTCCATAATATTTCTCAAAGTCCATCGTGGAGTTCTCCCTATCCATCTCGAGATGTAATATTTACTTCAGATTTTATTTATATTTTCATTATGTAATTGAATTTATGTTTTTTATCCATGTCAATCATGCAAAACTTGCAGGTTCATGCAGATTTAGAATCGAGTTGAGATGCACAAAATATTCAAACAACTCCAAAACGTCAGAAGCTATTATCAGGAGTAGCATACTGCGAGGCACTTTTGGTAGATGAAAATGGACAACCACTTCACCCTGCCAATTGTAACAATATTGCATCTTCTAGCCACAATCCTGGGACAATGATGATAATAATTATAAATATTTGGTATACTGATTAATGTAATTATTTCAATGTCAAACCAATTAATCATGCAATATTGTCAATGTTCTTACTAATTGATATCATATATTTTGTACTAATCATGTTCAATTTTCTTTTTTTTTTTAAATTATTAGGATTCTAGTGATGATGAGCGACCTACCTACCATCTTCCGTTGCACCCCACGACAATGTAAAATTGAGAGAAGACTGAATTAAGAGAAAAAATCGGAGAGGAACGATACCAAGAATGTTTGAATCAACCACCGATTCAATTCCCGCTACGTCTAGATTCACCAATTAGGAATGACTACAACAATAGTAGTTCCTCACAAGCTGGCAATGGAAGCAATCAAATAGAGGTTGGTATGGATGATTACTTAAGGGACAACGATGTTACTGTACAACTTGAAAGCAATGTTTGGCTTTTCCAATGCATGTTTCTCGGAAATTTTCAGGTAAGTTACCATAAAGTCCTCCCTTATATAAATTTGAGAAATATAATCAGTACATAATGAACATTACAAATGGTCAATTTTATGAACGTTAATAATTATATCTGCATTAATGTACATTTATTAATATTTTCCATGATTACCAACTACATGTTATTCAAAGATAAGGTTCTTCCGAGTGATAATGTCTTGCCCTGTAGCTGTGAAGAGGGAAAGAAATTGTTGAAAATGTTGGGCATTGAGTACATATCATATCATGCATGTCCAAATAATTGTATTATATATAGAGTATATTATGTAGACAAAGAGATATGTCTGAAATGTGGGCATGACAGGTATGATAAATAAATAAAGAAGGGTAAATCACATACTAGTCCTCCTTTTTAGATATTGAGGCATATACCTATAATCCCAAGGATTCAAAGGCTCTTTAGTTGCAAAGAATTAGCTATGTTGCAGGGATGGCATGCCTCACACACAAGTGAGTTGGGAGTTATGCGGATCCCAATTGATTCAATAGCCATGAAGCATATAGAGGATACATGGCTCGAAAAATTCAAGGATGAAGTACGAAGTCTACAATTCAACATATCCATGGATGGCGTCAACCCATATTCCCTCCAGAACACCAAATATTCTTTTTGGCCTGTAGTAGTGATAAAAAACAATATCCCCCCATGGTTTTCCATGAAGAATGAACATATTATGTTGGCTCTCATAGTCCCTAGTAGAATACAAGTGAAGAATATGGATGTCTACTTACAACCACTGGTAGATGAATTGAAGGAATTATGGGATGGGATAAATGTATACGATGTATCAAGACCCATCCCAGCAGAGAGGAGTTTTACGTTGTATGGCATATGTACTTACACGACGCATGATTATCCAGGCTTAGTTGTTTTCTTTGGTAAACTGCATGTTTAATTTATTGATTTGTTTATATACGTAAAAATATTCTTTCACATATTAGTTATTTAATTTGTTGTAATTGTTTTGATATTCATGATATTCTTTAATGTGACATGCATATTAATTGTATACAATAAACTCGCAGGTTTTTAAAAAAAGGGTATTTTGGATGTAGATGTTGTGGACCTTCTTAGAAAGCGAGATGGTCCAAGGATCTACAAAATCCAATGTATGATTTCTCCAGGGTATTCCTCCCAGAAGAACACCCTTACAGAAGAGCAGCATCCGCTTTCAATGGTAAATGAGAGAGAACCTAAAGGCCACCAATAACGACACCAACTGAATGGCTTAGATAATATGAGAGAGAGAAGGAAAAAGAGTTCATAGAAATGTTCGATTCAAATGGCGAGCCTATGTTCGATAATCCATAATTCTTCGACACCTATGTTGAGAAATTTTCCGTTGGGATGAAAAGGAAGTCTATATTTTATAACCTCCCATATTGGGAGCATATTAAGATTACCCACTTATTATATCCAATGCACATATTTAAAAATGTTTCATCTTCTTTATGGAGGAACATATCATCGAAAAAAAGTGACACATTGGCTGTTAGGAAAAATCTTATTACTTCAAAAACTAAAAAGAAACATTGGCCAAATCGATTAGAAAGTACAGGATCAAAGGCAGGCGCTGGTCTCTCTAATTCATGGTATTTCAAAGAAGGTGATGTCTCATGGATTTTAAAACAATATGATTTTTCTTTGGAAAAGGAAGTTATAATGGGTGTGAGGGTGCCATCTTCATACGATTCTTCACTACGGTGCTGCTTCACTGTGGATGACCATTTGTCAAGGTTGAAATCGCATGACCATTTGAATCTTCTAAGAGTACGTATAATGTCAAAAGCATGATTTTATTATTTGTTATATTAATACATTTTATCCCATGCAGGGATCATAAAAATAACTAATTTTGTATATTATTGCACATGTTTATAACTTTGCAGTGTCATCATCCTTTGTTTGTGCATGGTTGTGTGAAACATGAATTCCCTCAATACCTAGGACATGCCATATCTAAATTATCTGCATTTGTACGTTGGATCAAGTCAAAGGAGATTCATGTGGCTAGCATTCCATGGTGGAGTCAAGAGATAGTTGAGATTGTTTGTATGTTTGAGAAGGAACTGCCAACAAGTTTCATGGACTTGTAGGTTCATCTTCTAATCCACCTAGTAGATGAGTTTAAATTAGTTGGAGTAGTTTCTTGTCGTTGGATGTTCTTCTTAGAGAGGTACATGAAGAAATTGAAAGGTTTTTTTCAACAAAGGGAAAAACCTGAGGGGTCTATGGCAGAGGGGTACATATCGTATGAGTCTTTCTATTATGCCAGTGAGTACATCAAGAAGATAGAAAGTAGACTAGGTTCAGTGATTTGGGACAATGAAAAGGATGAATGCAAAAGAGAAGAGGAGTTGCTCCAAACGAGTGGAAAAAAGCGCTTGATAGAGAGTAAGCGACTTATAATTTTTCAAATGTACACAAAGTAAATATTCATGTTGAACTTTGATATAATGTATATTTTGATATCTATGTACTATATAATGTCGGTTTAATTTCATCAGCGAATGTAGAAATTGAAGAAATTAATAAATTCATTCTTTACAATTCCGAAGCGACATAACCGTGGGTTGCATTGTATGAACAAAAGAGAATGAAATGGGATAGTGACAGGAAAGAATTTAGATGGTTGAATGGTAGAACTATACCTTATCCCGATCATTTAAAAGAAAATATGCCAAAAATATGCCCCAACAGTTGGGTTGTTTACCAAGTCAGAGAGAAATACGGTGCAACCAGTCGTTACCCGCGTGCTGAAGAGGATGCAATAAACATAGGGATTGGGTGCAACAACTCGGTAATAATCTATTTAATTTATATGTACATTTGAAACTTAATAATGCACCTTTCAAATGTCATTACTTCTATATTTCATATTTTAACTGTTGGGTTATTACAAGACACATGAAACAATGATTTTTAATTTTTTTTATAAAAGGTGCATTTGTTCCCATCTATGTGGTCATATGGAAACCATTTTCACACAGAAAATGATGATGCTGGACACATCACAGAAGACTGTGGAGTGGAAGTCGAGTTCGATCAATCTAGTCGATCTAGCCACCGTGATCAAAACCTAGTACGAGGGACATTAGGTTACGTCAGAAATATACAAGAGATAATTGAAGTGGATTCCTCTTCTTTCCAATGTGTTATTTTTAGGTGCAAGTGGTGGGACACCTTTGATCGGAATAATGTAAAGGAATATTACGATAGTAGGCTGATATGTATCAACTCTAGAAAGATGTAGGATGAAGCTAAGGAGCCCTATGTTTTCCCCAAACACTGCAACCAAGTATTTTTTTACCCAGATGTGTTGGATAGGGATTGGTGGTTCATATTGAGACATGACCCTAGATCAAAACATATTTTTGAGAAAAATAGTGTTATCATGCCATGCGAGTTGGAAGATATTGAGGGTAATCATGAGAACTGAGAGTGATATGGTACATGTGTTATTTCATCAATATTTATACTTTTTAAGATGGATTTTTTGAAACATTATAATATGTATTTTGAATTAATTGGTAATTTGCATTGTGTTAATGTTAAAATCAAAATTTCACTTGATAATTTGCAATTATGTTGATCTAAAAAACAATGGTGTACTGTATAAAGTTATTTTTTTTGTATGTAATATCATAATAAAATAATGATAATTCTAAAGTACATGAATTTATTTGCATTATTTTTTAAACTTTATCATGTTACAAAAATTCATATTATTCTATATTTATTATTTTACAATTATTTAAAATTTTACAAATTTACAAATTTAAAATTTTAATAAAATCATTTCACATTAATACAATTAAAATTTTACAAGTATTTTACATACAATTACAATTAAAATTACAATTACAATAATTTCACAATGAATTAAATATTACAATTACAAGTAAAATTTTACAAATATTTTACATACAATTACAATTAAAATTACAATTACAAATACAAATACAATTTTAGAATTTTACATACAATTAGAATTACAATAACAATTTTACAATATCATGATTATTTAATATTAAATTAATTAATAAACATCACGATCATGATAACCATCATACAAACATTATATTCGAATAAAAAACACATTCAAATTTTCTAACATCATCGTGATCATGATCATCTAACAAAACACAATTAGCATTGTATAACATCATCACAACACAAACATCAAATATAAATCTCATGTGAAATAACTGCTATCACATACACATTTATCTGCAAGCTACACATTAAATGAACATATCTAACATGACCTAAAAATATACACATCATGATGATCACCAACATGTAAATTAAGTACAACTGCAACATGAACATAAAATACATGGACCATATATATATATATATATAATTGAATAATGTCAAAAATATAAAATTGTAATATAAATGTCATATATCAGCTAGTGGTACATCATTAATAGCAATACTCGTCAAGGCCTGCTCAGTCAATGGTGTAGCCTCGACAAGCTCAGATGCATGCTGATCATCACGTGCTCGCTGATATAGTACTGGTGCCTCATGCTGATTAGGATCAACTGTCGGCTGCTCATCGTGATGACTCGACATGGTCGATGGTCTAGCCTACTCATGATCATGAGTACTGCTAGATGTTGCAGGCTGCTGACTCAATGTGGCTGATGGTCCAGCCTACTCTCCATGATGACTGCTAGTTGATGCTAGTGGAGTCTGCTCATCTGGCATGGCTCGAGGTGAACGATGATCACTCCCCTGATCGTGATCATCAGATGATGTGTCGCTGCTCGCGGACTGTCGATCACGTGATGCATCTTGACCACGCCTATAATGTGCAAGGGCCCTTGTCAGCCGCGTAACTAAGGTCGTAGCTCCTACGACATGCTGCATTAGGCTTTACATGTCACACGACATGCCTCTCCACATATGTACCAACCTACCATCGGCCTATATGTCTATCATAGTAGCGGGCTTGACTCCTGCCTCAATAAACAATGCATAGAGTTGGTCACCCAACTCCATACTCAATCTACTATCAAGATTACCTCGTCTAGCAAAAGGCGATACCGGTGCACTAGCAGGAGCAGGTCTCTCTGCACCAGCCTCATGATCCTCAACATTTGGCATATCCTGATCTTCATCAGGATCCACATCTGGATCATTTGGTAGCGCTGGCATGTCCTCGCTATCAAAAGACCCAACGTCTGCAAAATATATACAAGTACACAAAAATAATTAGACAATTTCATTACACAATTTAATAAAAATAAGTTAAAGAACATGTTAGAATAAATTTAAATAAAACAATAATATTACCTCTATCATCTGGTGGCCATAATCTGTGAAGAGGATGTTGGTACACCCTTGCCAATCCAAAGTAGCATAAGGATAGGGGACCATAACAAAGGGATGCTCATCAACACTGGCTAGCAACTCCAGTTCATCATGTGATATCCTCGCGGAAAACTAAGTCTCGCCCCTCTTGGGCATCATCTGTCCCCACATGTGCATCCATGCATCCAACATCAACCTACAAGGCTACTGAAAAAAAGTAGGCCTCGTCTCTGGAAACCTCTCAAAAAATAAACAAAAAATCTCTAAAGCAAAAGGGAATTTGAACCTTCCTTGTGCATGAGCACGACATCTATCTAAGGCTGTACAGAACTGCCACAAAAAAATGGCAGACCACCTGACAAGTCATGGATCTTGTACTAAAGAATCAACATAATATAGATGCGGGAAACTAATGCATTTCCCATCACTAGTGTTGTGTGAAATGGTCAAAATCATAAGTGAGAGGCACCTCACCTCCTCACTACCAAATGCAGTAATACGTAACTGACCTCTAGAGACCTGAAAATCTAAAGGAGATAGTATATTAGCGCTAATACATCTATGGGAGTACACCAACTGAATCCCTGCTTCATAGCCAACTGGAACCTCTGGGAATGAGGGAAAATCCACCCCTCTCCTCGATATCCCTGTAATGAAATAGATTTCCTCCTCAGTGGGCACATACCACTGGTTAGGACCAACTTGGAAAGCCTGTAGGTGGGCATTCCACCTATGGATAAGATGTCGCAAAAAAAAACCATGTCCCTTTAGGGAAGTAGCCTCCTCATAGAACTTGAGGATGCCTACCTACCTTAGGAGCCCCTGGGTAGCTGTTGTAATAGGGAAAGGGTACACATATCTCTCCCTCTCTCGTGCCTCCCATACTTGAACCATGTTATACTAGTCCATTTGTTGTTGCTGTTGTTCCCTCTCTTCTCTCCTTTCACATCTCTAAATGATTGACATATTTATTAAATGAGACATGTATTTAAGAATATACCTATATAATATTTTTTGAAAAAAAAAGACAGTTAGTGCGCCACAAAAAACAGGCATGCATCGGTCATAGTGCATCTTTTTTTGTCGCGCACTGGAGGCAATTCACTAGAAAATTTGCAGCGCAGTGGAGGCAATGCACCTGCAAATTTTCAGTGCACTTCCCTCCTCGCATTGTTCCAAAGTCAATGGTGTGGTGGTATAACAGACCGCACCACTTACTATGGACCAGTGTCGGGAGGGCAGTGCATTTACTAAACTATACGCCCTGGGGCATATAGTTTGGTTAGTGCACTGACCTCCTGACATCATTACATAGTCAATGGTGCGGTATTTTACTAGCTCGCATCATTAACCATGTCGAAATATCGGAAGGTGGTGCACTAAGAAAATTACCCACCTCGGGGTAGATATTTCAGTCAACACACTGCATTGTCGCTATTCCATAGGGTCAACGGTGCGGCCAGGTAACTAACCGCACCACATTTTTTTTAAATTTTAAAATATCACGGTGTGCCTTTTGGTACCACCCCGGAACCGGTGCGGATACCATTAGCACTGGTTGCGGTGCAGCTTGTAAATTTACAGGCAACACCGTGGACCGATGCGAGCCGAACGGCTTGAGCGCACCGTGCAAGAAATATTTTTTTTTTAAATGGTTAATTTTAAGATAATTTATAATTCTAATCCGCTAAAATTCTTAATTATGGAAAAATAAGAAAAATACTTGTATATTTGGTCAGTGAGGAGGCATATTGGTTGTAGAATTTGCAAAAGTAAATTTTCCCACCATTTTGCAAAATTCAAAATGGAGATTGGTGGGAAATGCACAACAGTAGTGCGTGAAATGGGTGCAATGGGAGCACTGATGTCAGGGTGCCTCAGACAAGGATAATTTTCACTGACGCTTGAGAGCTCTAGAGCACTGAAAATTAAAAAATACGGTTTTTTGGCTGTAATTTTTTTTATTTAACCCTGTTCCGGTGCAGGGTTTTATAGGCGCACTGGTGCGGTTTCTTAAGCCTGCACCAGGCGGTTTCAGTTTTGGCATGAGGTTTTAGGACACATCGGTGTGGAATATTTGTAAAACATAGGTGTGCTACAGTGATAAGATGCACCGGGCAGGTTTGTACAGAGTGCACGGTGTCCTAGTGTGCCAATGATTTTTGTGCACTGGTGCTTTCTCTTGTTGAACACATCGATGCAGTTTATGATGATAAGCACACTGGATGAAAAACATCCACAAAAACCTCCACTTGCTAACCTCCTCTAGTAACCTATGCTACAAATGGATGTCTGGGGTATTTTGATAAGGGGTTCCTCAAAAACATCCGCTAGAGGGTCTTTTCCTTGTAGTGAGTTCAAGATTTTAGAACTAGTTTACCACTAGGTTAAATAGGATTTATAATTCAATATCTACTAATATCAAACCCCCCCTGGTTTATGCCTAATTCACTACCTGATGGTTTTGATGTTGAGCTAGCCTATCACCTCAAAGAAAGTAATCTTGCTACATTAGAAGATTTTAAAAAAAATGTTAAAAGGGTAGAACCAAAAAGATAGCTAAGAAGGCTAAGATGAGGGCTGAAAGAAGATTATAATTTAAGGAGGAACCAACTTCTTCATCACACACAAAATTTGATGTGATGTTAAAGACCTTGGAGAAACTAGTTGATAAGTGGACCCCTCTCAGAAGTGAGCCTCATCCTCAAGTAATAAATCATACTTTTAGAAAACCACTTGGACCTCATCCTCGCCATAAGAATCCAAATGATTAGAAACAATTAGAGCTCCATTTCCTGAAAACTTTGTTGATGAGGAAGATAATGAAGTGACTGGACAACAATAATTAGATTTTTTTGATGATGATGAAACATATGTATTTTTAACAAAATAAGAGCATGACATGCCTACTGAATGTTTGGTAGAAATGGATAGTAATCATCTAATGTTTGATTCAAAAATATATCAATAGGGGTATAATAATGCTGTTGTTGACTTCTAGAGGCAATATAAACTACGAGGCAGAAATTTGGTTGTTGTTAAACCTCCTTCAGGGAAATTTTCCATTGAGAAGAAACATAATGAGACCAAGAAAACAAAACAACCTAAGAAAAAAGGGGACTTAAATAAATATTCCTCGAAGAGAGGTGAGGTAATAAAAGAAGGAAATTTCAAAGGTTTAGAAAAGGTCCAATATTTTTTTAGTTTGGAAAATGAAATAGGGAAAATTAAGATACCATTCATTTTGTTGAATTGTTAAATAATGTGCAGTACAAATAACAGATTATCAAGATGATAAAAATATCACCAAATGATCAAACATTGAACATCATTAATCAATATTCTCTGAATATCCAGGATGATTCACCTAAATTCTTATTTGGTCCAGATGTTACTGAAATAAATGAAGATTTCCCCCCCTTTTATGTAAGCTTTAATATCCATGAATGGTTCTGCATAATGAAATGTTGGATTCAGGGGCTTCACATAATTTGATGCCTAATATTGTTATGGATAATATAGGACTGGACATCACTAGAACTTACAAGGATTTGTTTTCATTTTATTATATAAAAGTACAATGTCTTGGGATGATGAAAGACCTGGTTGTGAACTTAACCCAAATTCTAGTAAAGAGTATAATAATGGATTTTGTGGTAGCAAATATACCACCGATATTTGGTATGCTACTTTCTCCTGCTTGGGTAACTAAAGTAGGTGGTACTTTGTAGATGCACATGTCATATGCCTCCATTCCTGTTTTTGGTGAAACAATGTTACACGCCATTTTTTCACCATGAAATTTGACTATCATTATGGGTTTATCACCATCTATATCATGTTCCGTTAGAGGTAAAAAATACTCATGTTCCTAAACCAAGTCTTGGAAACTAGAGAAAAGCTCTTTAAAACCTTTAAAATATTACCTACGCACTTTTTGTGACCATTACCTATGCACATGCTGATACTTCTTCTATTAGCCGCAGCGATCGCCACTCTATTTGCCACTAAAACCTGAACACCCCGATAAAAAAGAAGTAAATATAAAAATGTAACTTTTAGAAGCCTAGTTGATCGAATATTGTCCCAACTAGAAGCCTCTAGAGCCATTCCAATTCAAGCTTTATCCCTCTACTCGTGGAGCTTATCCCTTGGCCAAAGGAACCCAAATCCCTTCATTGGAGGAACTCATCCCTCTCTTAATGGATCTGAAACTACCTCAATCTCTCTATAAATTGAGATGTTGAAGGGTAGATACTGATTTGTATAGATTCTAAGCTGGAGAGTTCATAGAGTTCACAAATTTTGAACTAGTAAGTTGTTGTTATCATATTGAAGATCACACCTTTGTGCACATGACTTCATGTTGGTCATTCTAGAGAGGAAGGCTTATCAAACAAAAGGAAATGATTACGCAGACATACGGGATAAATATGTACAAAATCAAGGCTCATCTTGTAAGACTTCTATTTTTAATTTCTGATAATACATATGGATCTCTTTTTCTCATTGTCTTGTTTCTGAATTCATGGAAATGATGTCAATACTTAGACTCCTTGACCACTAAGTTGTACTAGTATTTATGATTATTATATATTGTAGGTGCTTTGATCCTTTGCATTGTTTGTGATCGCAGGTTCTTCTTAGCATTAAAGAATTTCTTTGGAGCGAAAGGAAAAAGGCTACATCGAACATCTCAGTTGAAAGGCACGAGCATAATCTCCTTATTTCAAAGTTGTAATAATCTAAAATAAAAATAGTTTAGAGAAATATGCATTCAATGGATATTTGTTTCTAGTTACTTGTTGGGGTACTAGGGAGGTCACTCTTGTCTGCAAGAGGGATTAATTTACAAAAAAAATTGGCGACAATACTGGGGAAGAAAAGTTTAGTTTTCTTTGGTTCTGTTTGGTTTGACATTATAGCTTTCTTGGTTTGAATTCTCTGAGTGTGGTTGGGCATATAACCTTTTATATTCTCTGATATAGAAAGACTTAAATTTATTTTTTCCAAATTTTCTCTGCCTTGTGTGGTTTTCTATGGAAAATAGAGCGGCAACCTACACAACTTTCCAGTATAGTTCAATGCACATGCACACTGGTTTGCACTGATAAGTTGCACACCTACTTGGAAATTTTGAAAAAATTAAAATTTTCTCTCCCAGAGTGAGATAACCAAATTCTTAAGGTTTAACCCGATCTATACCAGTTGTCAGAGTCCGTGTATGAACTCCTCCTTAACATCTTAGAGTATTATCTGATAATTCATCCTTTTTTGCATAATCCAGTTAGGGTTTTCCTTGGTTTGTTGTTGCACTTTTTGGAAGATATATCCATTTGCCAAAGATCACTGGTTTTATGTTATTGTCTCTTTGAGCCACCAGGATTATTTTCAGCCTTACCTATTTTAGTATTTTTTTTTTACTTGATTGCAAAACATAAAAAAATTTAGATCACCGAAGTCTGATTTTTCTCAAGCTAGTCTTTCATGATTTCATTTCTGCTAGGTCAAGTGGAAACTTTTTTAGTTTTCTTACAACTAAGAGAAATAATTAAAATAGACTCATGGGTATCTTAAATAGGATTGATAATTAGAACTTTGATTTGCTTTGATTTTTTTTTTATACTTTTTAGGGTTTTTAGAAGTTGCTTTATTTTGAGATTTGTTTGTACATCAAAATTGTAGTTTTTTCCACTGTAATCAATAGAATATCCATCACAAAAGAGATATTGGTCATGAATGGAAATGAAATTGTTTTCTTGACGAAAAAAGAATTTTATTTGAAGTTTTAAGAAGCTTGTACTTTTTGATTTCAAAAGTCCTTCAACTTTCTCTTAAATATAATTCATTGAAATAAAGAGTTTCATTTTCATATTGATGCATTTAGAGTATTTTGAGTCAGGTCACAATATCATCAAGTTTCATTTCCATACTCCTTTGCGTAAATAACATCCAAATCAATCCAAAACAAACAGGTAGCATCTTGCGGTAGGGAAATCCAATTGTTGCATTTGTACTTTGGGAAGCTCTTCTTAAAAGAGTCAAGCACGAGGTCATGTCAGACCCAGTGAGGTAATCATACCTACTACATTAGCGAAGATAGAATATGTGCACGTAATACAAACGGTAAACCTCGGGTTAACCATTGTCGAGGAGCCTGGGGTCACTTGTTAGCAAACCTCAAATTTACCATGTCGAGGATCTTTCAAGGGAATTGAGATTTACACTCTGCCCTTGCATGTATATTAGATCATAAATTGTTCCCACAAGTACAATTGTCTTAGTTGGTGACCTTAGTGGCCATAATATTTAGGATTTCTCCCATGGCAACAGTGGAGGGAAGGTCCCATAGTACGTAGAGCAGATGTTGACTAGACTCACTTGGACTTTCCGGAGGGTACTTTCACTCCAAGATGGCATAGTGAAGTTACTTGCACTAGAATGTTTCATTAAGAAAGTTTTCAGGGTAACTATTCCAACCTCCATTTTTCCACATTAATTTCCGCGGCGTTGGATTTCGTCACCAAACAATGTTTTTATTGTGGAAACATACTTTTTTGTGTGTGGTTTTGTCACTTAGATTTTGTAGGAACGTGTTCATTTGCTTGATTTTTAGCGACCTGTTGACGGGAAAATTTGTCCGGCCAACAGTAGGGGATCTCCCCGGTAGAAAGTCCCAATTAGACCTTAAACCGTTTGGAGTGGGGATCCCGTCCGGGGTGTGGGTCCGACTACCACTTAAGATGACTTCCTTTCGGTCTCAAAAGAACCTGTTTGAACCTGCGGACATACACTTATTCACATGATACATAATACAAGATTGATATGTTAAACACGGATCAAACACTATGCGTAGCAAGATTATAGATAAAGCACGTTCACCTCAAGAGATGTCATTAGCAACACATCTTTTGTGGGGTAATGCTTGTAAGGTATTCTGATCACAAAAGAAATAGTTCTTTATGATAAGATACCTCTTTACTTCTTGAAAGATAAAACGAAATGCTAACAAAATAGTTCATTAACATTCATTAATAGAACAGATAATAAAATGAACATCATTGATACAACACGGATAGCCATGACGCATAAACGATGACATGAATAGTGCAGCTTCATTAATCATAGGATGTTTTGAAACTGTACAAGGAATACACACAGTGTTCACACAACAAAACACATCATAACCATAGGGTGTTTTAACAAGACTCTATATTCATATGCTCAAGTGTAGAATCTTTCAATACAATGCATGTAGCTCCTGAGTCTCCAAAAAAGAAAAGCCATTATACAATGTCCCGTAGGAGTATTTATAATGCCAAACTGCCCATTGGGTTCCCTTGACTGTTCACCTTCTTGACCGTTGGGTTACCTTGCGACCCATTCTTTCTGCGACCTGACTGGTATGCGCGACTTGCGACCTGGTAGGTGATGCGACCTGCGACCTGGTAGGTGATGCGACCTGCGACCTGTCCTGTTGGTGCGACTTGCGACCTAGATTTACTTGTTGCTCATGACTTGCTGCTACCGGGCTGAGGAGATTGACGTGAAATATTAAGGTCAGGGACGTCAATCTGTTTCTCCTTGAGGAAATCCTGCCATGTCCGGTATACTGCCGCTATGGGGGCAACCAGAGGTACCTCCTCCTTCAACCTATGCACACATTCCAAAGCGTTTGGTACTAAGGTCTCCCTTTTCTGTCCGATCTGATTTGAAAGCGATGCAAGCTTGGTATAAATCCGCGCTGGAGTGGCGATGAATTGACTAAGATGCTCTTGAGATGCCGAGGGCTCTGGATCAGCTGCGGCTTGCTTGATAGGTTGCAAAAACGATTGGATGTCCTGGTCTACTTGTTCCCAGGTTTTCTCTTCTTCTAATGCCCCAAGCGATGGAATGTGATGCAACGTATGCATTGAGTCTATACCACTAATCAGGTGGTTGTACGAGGACATTACTTTGTCCAGGTCTTTAGACAATTTGTCTCCAGATTGCATCGCCATGCGGAGTTGAACCTTTGCATCCTGCGTGTGAATCCAGTCCCTCTTAGGCAAATTTTCAGGTGCCTGAGGGTACTGTATTACCCAACCCATCATCCTGTCTAAAGCCTGTGAAGCCTCTCTGAGCTGCTCTTGTCTTTGCCTGTTTTCCGTTCGTGCTCTTGCCAGAAGAGCGACTGTTTGTTTGATGGTGAACATTTCACCATATACCTGTCTCATAGTCACTTCCAACACCTCACACTCCTTGAAAATGGCAAGCGAGACTTCATTTACTGGTAGAGCCTGGTTTCGAAGTTGCTGGACTTCTGCTTGCAATTCTGCTTTCTCTTGCTCTGCTATCTTCTCGCATTGCTCAGCTGCGTGCAGTCTGTTTTGTAGAGATACTATTTCTCTACTCATTTGGGTTACATTCTCTTCCGTAGCCGCAGCGAAAGCAGTACCTGCTGACGCTATCATTACAGGATTAGTCCTGGTGTCAAGGACTATGTCTTTGCCTGTTGCCACTGTGGATGCGGCAGAAGGGCTTTGCACCAATGACCTCCTCTTCTCTTGCCGGATTTTGAACGAAAACTGATCAAATGTGAGTCTGGTCAGGTCAAACACATCTTCTTCTTGTACATGGGGCGATCTGACATCAGAGAGTTTTGTACGGCCCAGAGGTATATCGAGAGGAGTCACCTTAAGGTCATCCAGCATGTCATCCTCCCTTTCCTCTGTGTTCTTTTCTTCTTCTTCCTTCCGCCGGCGTTCAGCTTCTGCTGCTGCTTCTATTTCGGCCCTCTTCTTCTGTTCAGCTGCAGCAGCCTGTTCGGCTTTCTTTTGGCGTTCAGCGTCTGCTTTGTCCAGCTCTGCCTTAAGTTCCCGTTCTGCTGCGGCTTGTGCCTCCTTGCCCTCCTTTTTTTTCCTGGCCTCTTTGGCCAGCTTCTTCTTTTGTGTTGCTGTTGCACTCTTTTGGCGCGCCTCCTCATCTTATTTTAGCTTTTTCTCCCTTTCTTGCTGGGCTTTTGCCTCTGCTTCCTTTTGTTTGATGGATGGAATTGGCCCTGTGTTGGTTCGAGATTTCTTGAGTACAAATGAAGAGGAACCTCCTAACTGATGACTTCTGTCCTCTAAGCTCTGATCATCTGGGTCTTCCTGGACCACGTCAGTTCTCGGAGCAAGTTGTCTTTCAGCATTATACCAGTTTCTTCTCTCATCTTCCGCCGGGCGCTCAAGATGCTGATAAGTCCACTTGAAATTGGCTCTTCGGCAATGTTCAGGAACTATTTTCTCTGGATCATATGTTCGGTGTTCAAGCGCCCCGAGCTGATAACTTCTCATTGCTTCTGCTTCTGCTGTTACTTCCCTGAAGTCTTTAACTGTGAATGCACCAATGGTGAGGGGTAGCGTGGGCCACGGCTTCTTTTTTCCTTTAGAGAGGATGCTGGAGAATCCATGTGACATTTGAAAGCATACCTCCTGAATAAGCATTTTGTCTGTCACGAAGCGAGGCATAGCATGTGGCGCCTTGTAAGTTCCAAAGACTCGGATGAAGGTGTATCCAGGGAAAGGGAACCAGTGTGCCACTTTAACTAGAGTCTCCTTGGCCCGCCACGACATGCAAGGGGCGTCTTGGCCAAATAAATGTCTGTACAGAGAGGGAATAAATACTTGGGAAATCTGATCCATATCCTGTTTGTATTTGGACTCCCAAAATACCTTGAGTTGTAGATGAATTGCGCGCGTCTGCTCGGAGTCCCAGTTGTGCGCCCATCCCTCAAAATCTACTCGGGCGCAAACCGCGTCTAGTAGGTAAGAGGCCATGTAAAATTCGGCAGGCATTCCTTCTTCCGGGGCCAATGCCGAGTTCAAATTGGTCTGCATCGATGTCATCAGTATGTCGGCCCAGTTGAAACGGGTGCCATGTGTTGTCACATACTCCATGATAGTAGCCCAACTGCTGCTGAAGGTGGAGCAATCTGGGCGCCCGTAAAGTATGCAGAGCATGGCTGCAACCAATTTGTAAACCTTCCTCAGGCTTGCCACTGGGTACTCTTGGTCTTTCTTGACCTTGAACTTCTCGGGCTCCTCCCACCATTGTCTAATAGTATCAACTATTGGAACGGCGTGAGCAACAGCCCATTCTAGAGAGAAATGCTCGTTCGGGCGAGGCAGTGAGTAATAAATGTGTGCATCCGAGCCTACCAGTGTAGCGAAAGCTCTGCCTTGGTGATCCCTGATCACAAACTTCTCGGGGTCTGTCTTTTGTATGATCCAGTCTATGATCTCTGGACATGGGAATATGGCTGGATGCGCCCCTGCCAGATGAAGTTTGGACCTCTTTACCGCCAAGTATACTTCTCGGTCTGGGAGGTCTTCTGGAAATTCTTCTTCCGGTGTGGCGAACTCATGATAAATCTGGTACCATCTCATGCTGTCGTCTTTTGTAAAAGTACATAGTGTATCTCGGTATATTGGGGGTGGGGACACCACCTCCAGCTCATCAATCTCTTCCACTACTTTCTTGTCCTTCCTCCGAGATAACGGGGGTGCCATGTCACTAGAATCCGATAACACAGGTATGCACTCTATGTCTTCTTGAATTTCACCTGTCAAATTCATAAAGGACTCCCATGATAAGAACGACATGGCGATAAAAACCAGTTACAATTTAGTGATAAAATTTAACTGTCACATGCAAAACTGGGCTACTGGGTCGCTGGGTCGCGGATTGCGAAAACAGAGTCCGGGCGCGACCTTGCGACCTCGCGACCAGGTCGCTGGGTCGCTAGGTCGCAGATCTCTGAAAAAATCTGAAAATGCGACCTAGCGACCTCGCGACTAGGTCACTGGGTCGCAGGGTCGCAAATCCCAGAAAATGGAGGGAATGCGACTTTGCGACCTCGCGACTAGGTCGCTGGGTCACAAGTCGCAAACTGGCTTGCCGGGGGTTTTCGCGCGCGCGGCCTTGAAACTCCTTTTCTCCCTTCCCTTGGGAATTTACAAGATGGCTGGGCCCAGGGGGAGCTGTGGCATGATTTCAAAAGCAAGGGATGGTGCCATGGAGGTGAAACAAACAAACAGTGAGGTTTTGGGCAATTCATGCAACATACAAATTCACAAAAACCTCAGAAACACCAAAGCTCAGCCAAAAAACAATTTAAAGGCTTAAGGGGAGATGGGTTTAGTAAGAAAAGCATCAAAACAGAAACAGCAGGAAGAAACGGCAACTTACCCGGGAAAAACGCGCTAGTTGAGCTGTCAGAGGCGTTTTCTTACAAATCGCTGAACGTGAGAAATGCGACCTGCGACCTCCCTTTTATAGAAAATCGCACGTGCGAGCCATAAATGCAGGTCGCTGGGTCGCAAGTTGACTAGTTTTGGAGTTTTGCGACTTTGCGACCTTGCGACCTGGCGACCTGGGGTCGCTGGGTCGCAAGGTCGCTGGGTCGCGCTCTCTATGAAAATTGTAAAATTGCGACCTGGCAACCTGGCGACCTGGGGTCGCTAGGTCGCAAGGTCGCATTTTCATCAATTTTGGGGATTTGCGACCTGGCGACTTGGCGACCTGAGGTCGCGAGGTCGCTAGGTCGCTAGGTCGCAGTTTTCATAAATTGTTTACCTTTGCGATTTGGTGACTTAGCAATTTCTCTTTAGTTCTAAGGGGCTCCAAAAATTTGAAATGGTAGTCTTTTTTTGGAGGGTGTTGTAGAGGCTACAACACGACCTTAGGTGTATTATTTTGAATTTTTTTGATTTCGTGTGTTAAGAATATTAACCGTGGCTGAACTACCGAGACATTCATGTAGAATGCAGTGGAAACCCCCTGAGTATACACCCAGTCAATTGGAAAAAAATAAAACTAAAAGAATTCAACAATCATGAACTGGGTCTACTGAACAAGGAGAAACATCCATTGTAATACATCATCATTTCAAAGTTAATCAACCTCAGATAATTGAAAAAGATCAATAAAAAATAGAAATTTCTGAAGTAATTACAACTGAATCTGTTACTAGTTAATTTTCAGATATGCAATTCATTGAACCCAAAATATATGAGCCCAAATCTGAATCTACTTCATCTGAGTCACCTTTGGATCACATAGCCCTGAATCCTGGTCATCCTCGTTCACCTCATGTGAAAATTCTTATTACTGAGAATATTTTTCCTGGCCTAATTAGCATTGGTGAGATATTTAACGTAGAAGAAGATATTAAAATTCCCTCTCATCAATAATATTTAGATTTAAGGTATAGTGAACAAATTTACCCTTTCATTCCTCTTAGACCAGATCCTTGGTATTATCAAGTTATTGATTTTCTACATAGCTCTGGTTACTCTCAGTCACCACACCACATACCATTCTACTCTTTAGCCAAAGGTAGTTACATGGATTCTCAAAACATGTCTATTGAGTCATCTATGTTTTCTTCATCACCAGAAACATTTTTGTATGGTGGTCCATCTATTCCTGTGGGTACCATTCGCTCCCTGGCACTTTCTCAGGAGCATATCCATTCTTTGAAACATCTACCAATTCAACTGGTCTGCTACCACCAAACCTTTGAGAACATAACACATCTATATGTTTTCATGGAATATCCCTCAAGCTAGCTCTCAAGGTGGTTATACAGTGCCTGGGAGGCAACAACCTCTCCAAGCATAATAGCCTTTTCAAGGACAACAACCTTTTCAAGGGTATCAACCTTTCCAAGGGTAGCAACCTCTCCAAGGGCAACAAAATTTCCAAGGGAAGCAACCTTTCCAAGGGCAACAAAATTTCCAAGGGAAGCAACCTTTCCAAGGTAAGAAACCTTATCAAGAGCAGCCATCCTTTCAAGTAGGAAAACCTTTTGCTGGAAACTATCCCCCAGTTGTAGGACACAATATTCCTAGTAATTATCAAAATTATGTTCTAATGCCACAAACTAGTTATAATCAACCTTTTGGATTGGAACCTTCAATAGGAGCTCCTTACCTAGGGATAAATACTATGTGGAACCCTTTGTTCAATCACGGGTCTTTGCAACCTACATCACAAGTAACTTATAATTAACCTACTCAGCCAACTGGACAATTTGGTTTTACCCAAGTCTAAAAAGCTATTTAAGGTGTGCTTCAAATTACCTCACAGGCATCTATGCCAAGTAGTCAACAAGCTGGTCTGAGTACTCCAATTACTCCTATCCAATCTATTGTGAAAATTTCTGTTCAGCAGCCAAGTACACCTATCCATGGAGTTTCTCAAACCCCTATTGTTACAACCCTTCAAATGACAACCCAAACTATTACACAAGAAATTCCTCAGATTACTACTCATAAAATTGGACCTGCAGTTCAGTATATTCCTCAAACCTCTGTAGGACAACCTGGTGCAACTATAGTTCAAACAAGTCTACCTTTTACGAGTTAAACCTTTCGAGGTCAGTTTGTTCAAAGTAAACCATTTCAAGGGAAATTTCAATATGGAAAAATGGGACAAAATCTAGTTTACTAGAGCCAACCATACCATGGTTATACATATCAAATACCATCTCAACCTCAGTTTGGTATGGCTAACCCTAGACACCCTAGAGGTATACCAATTCCAACTACTTAGGCTATCCCAATATTTATTGGATATCCTCCTCCAGGTACTGGTATTGTTCCTCAAGGTTATTAGTTTGCATCATAAGACCCTAACCAGTGGTTACCATTCATTACAACTTTAGAATTACTGGAATTGTCTCGGCTAATGAATGATCCAATTTACTATATTCCATCTTGGCCGGAAATTCCTACTGTTGGCAATATGATGCAATGTGTTGTCCTTGATGGCAACCTACTTGATGAAGCTGTCCTTGATGGAAACCTACTTGATGAGTTGCTTATGATAAGCAACCTATGTGTTAAAGATGTAAGAATGATGTATCTCCATCAAGTTCAAGGGAGGAGATTGTTGGCATTTCTGGTATCCTAGTATATTGAATTGATTGTCCTTGATGGAAACTCTCTGACAAAGGATGCAAACTGCATAAAGAACTCAGATACAAACTGTATAAAGAACTCAGAAAACCATAAGCAGTTCTATACAAGCTGAATATACGACTGAATGTTAATTGAACGAAGCTCTGTATTTAATGGGAAATTCGATGTAAATAAGGATGAGTTAAATCATGTGTGAAGCTTTTTTGAATAATTTTGGTGTATGTATGCATCCTGATGGAGGATAAAGGAAATCCTGTGTATGATTGAGTTCTGGTGATACTCTGATGGGTGGAGAATACCGAGAGTATTTGGATATTGATTGGTTCAATTCTCGTATGGAATGCCCTGAAACTCTGTGCGAAGTCCTGTTGGGAGAGTCAGCCACGGACGTGCTCTGTGTGTGCAGGGCACATAAGCTCTATCGGTCAAAGTAATAGTGCGTTCTGCATGTGTTAGACAATACAAAGAAAGGTTTCCCTGTTGAATGCAAAAGAACCGAGTCGAATAGTCCATAGGGATTTCATCGGAGCTGTATAACTGTATTATGGTTATATGAACTGATAACGCGGAGGAAGAAAAATTAAAACAAAGTTATAATTTCGTGAAGAAACATAGCAATGACGGAATAAAGACGGACGGAACCGTGAGCGAAGGGCGGAACCGCAAAGGAGGAACAGTACAAGCGGTTTCCGGTTTTCATCACACCGCTTTCAACAGGCAAGCGGTATTCAAGAGGTTGGCTCCATTTCCATAGAGCTTTCGACACGTGGCGAGGTGGACCCTCCACAAAACCGCTCGTCACTACGTGCCATCGCGCATTATAGTTCGACCCAGGATGCCCAGCGATATTGTTGTGAGCCGTTGATCTGGAGGGAAGCCATCGGACGGTGGTCGTATGAGGAAGATGCACGAAGATTAACCATAGTACGGCGGGCCATCGCACGTTAAAATTTGGCATCGGAGATCGAGCGATATGCATATATGCCGTTGATCTGGAAGCTTGATATCTAACGGTGATCAGACGCTGGACCTGCGCGAAGTTTACTTATGGTACCATGTGCGTATTTGATTGGCTATCGACTATATATGTGGGCCTGGGGTCAAAGGTTTATCATAAGATTAATTTTTTGAAAGCGTTGATATTTATCTAAAGTGCGAAGGGTTGTAACTTTAATCCTAAAGTTTAGTTCAAAGTTGTAAATATATTTATTTGTCAATTTATTCAAATTGATAAATAAATTAAAAATAAATCAAAGAGGCACATGGGGTAAACTAAAGGAAATACTGTCAAAGGAATACCATTAGCAGTTGAATGGTTTTTACTCATGGTATTGATAAAGGTTAAACTATATAAGGCGAAGAGGATGATAGTACAAGGTGCACATGCATAAGGGTGGTGAATGAATAAATTTCTCTAAGGAATATTGCATGGACGAACTCTGTTTTTAATTGATAAATCTGAGTCTACGATGCACCCATGGATATAATGATCTGACGATGATGAATCTCTGGTTTGATCGACTGACGAAATAATGAAGAACTGGTGCGAGTGTACTGAAGAAAATGAAGATTTATAAGGTGACCTACAAGGTGTGTTGTATGGAAGTTGTTGGATCCAGTATGAAAATTGATGAAACGTGGTCCGAAGTGGTGATGAGGGTCAAAGCCTTTAGTGAGGGGGTTGTAGCTCCCTTCCAGTGGTAGCTAGTAAACGAGAGCAGGGGGTAGTAGCTCCCTTCTAGGAGAGGCTGGTAAACGAGAGCAGGGGGTTGTAGCTCCCTTCCAGGAGAGGCTGGTAAACGAGAGAAGGTTGTAGCCTCTTTATAAGTGGGTGGGGTTGCAGAAGGGGTCTAAGCAAAGATAAATTGTAATAAGTTTTCTTTATAATAAATTTTGAAGACTGAGATAACAACAGCGGTGGTTTTCTACCGAATTGGGTTTCCACCTTAAATACTAGTGTTCATATGTGCTGCTTATGTTTGATGGTTTTTTCTGTTATTTTTGTTCATACTTACTGCTTATCTGATGAATGAATGATGCAATCATCTAAGTAAAGACATAATAAGATCTTTGGACATACAAGTTGGATGCAGTAATGTAGCATATGGTTTTAAGAGAAAGGAAAACTAAAAAGTTGTTAGTCAGCTCTAAATACTGATTCACCCCCCCTCTCAGTATTTTTCCCAACAATTGGTATCGGAGCAGGTCCTTCTGAAGGAGCTTGATCGCTTGAAGGAGAACCATCTCAATTGGAAGGAAGCAAAAGAAGAAGGCTACTCAAAGAAAGGAGATATCTCAGAAAATATGCGCAGCAGAAAATGAAGAAGATAAAACAGGTATTGATTGTTGTTCTTGTGATTCACTTTCTTGTGCATGCAATGGTGAAGATAGTGAAAGTAATGTTATGGATCTACAAGAAGTTCTCAAAATTAAAGGTTAAAATCGACAAAGAATATTTAATGAGAGAGAATCTATCTACAAAGATATGATCTCTAGAATGAATGGATAGATAAACAAGTATCAAAGGTTGTACGATGAAGTAACCAATCAAAGTGAAGGACTTGAAGCAGAAATCATCTCTCTAAAAGTAGATCTCGAAGCATCAAAAAGGAAGAATGAAGAACTTCTACAATCATTTGAAAAAGAAGGACTTGAAGCACAAATCATCTCTCTGAAAGAAGATCTGGAAAAATAAAATAAGAAGAATGAAGAACTTCTACAAACATTTGAAGAACAAGAAAATGGGTTGAAAGAAGAAATTCTAAAATTTAATGATCAAGTAGAAGAAATAAAAAGGGTCGAAGAAAATATGAAGAAGCAATGCCAAAGATTGGAGGTTGAGGTAAACATTTTAAAAGGTAAATTAGAGGAAAAGGATAAAATCTTGAGGTTTCAAGATAGTACTAAGATTTTGGATAATATTCTTAGTAGTCAAAGGTCTCCTTCTGTTAAATTTGGTATTGGTTTTCATGAAACTGTTAAAGGAGAATCTAGTTCACAAGAAAGTGCTAAAGATTCAAAGGATATCAATGCAAAACCTGAAGTTTTGAAAGAGACAAAAGATCAACCGACAATCATGAACTCTCAAAGGAAATCATTCAATAATGTTGAATGCTTTAAGTGTCATAATTATGGGCATGTTGCAGCCAATTGCAGAAGCAGATTGTTTCAGTCACAAACAAACAGATTCCACATAGAAAGGTACTCAGGTTTCTTTAAGGGATAGTGTTTTTCATGCAGCAAGTTTGGTCATAAAGCAGCTGATTGCAATAGAAGAAAGAATAGAAAAACACATTACGATCCCTATGCTTACTTCTCTGGTCACACAAGATGTTATGCTTGTAACAAGTATGGACATGTAGAAAATGAATGCAGGATGAATAGATCTGAGAAATCGGATAATGTCCAGCACACAATAAGAAATTTCAAGCAAAGCTGGAAAAAGAAGGACTGGTAAAAAACGTAGGGAATATTGACCCTACTGTAGTCATCCGCTTCTAAAGCTTACTTCTCATAATGACTGCAGGAATGATGTGAGATACATTATAGGAATCAGTAATGTATCATCATAGGGGGAGCAATGTATGATGATTCCCATGGTTGGTTTGGTAATTCTAGTTGTGTTTACTTCTAACAGTGCATCTAATGTGACAACAGAATATAGGTACAGAATGTATAAATCCAGGAGAAAATGGAGACAGAAGTGTATGTTTTTCTAATAAGAAAAACAGTGAGTCAACTCAAGGAAAGGAGCACAGTTTCAGGGGGAGCATTAGCTTTGCTAAGAGTAATTCATTGTTGGCATTATGATGGTAACATATATCCTTCTACATCATATATAAATGATATAGAAAATGAACCCAATGAAGAATCCGAAGAATATTTATCTGAAAAAGCTCCATCCAAATATGTTCAAAAGAATCATCCAGAATCTCAAATTTTGAGAGAAAAGGGATTAGGTGTACAAGTAATAAGGACTCTTGTGGGATCTTCTAGCTATCTGGCATTTCTATCCACTATTGAACCTCATAATGTCAATCAAGCTAGCAAAGATGAATGTTGGATTTAAGCCATGAATGAAGAACTTGATCAAATTGAAAAGAATCACACTTGGGAATTAGTACCAAGACCTCATGACAAAAATTTCATTGGAACTAAATGGATATTCAAAAAGCAAATTCAAACAGAATAGGGATGTTTATAAGAAATAAAAGCTAGACTTGTTTGCAGAGGTATGCTCAAGAAGGTATAGACTTTGAAAAATTTTTGCTCAGTGCTTGGACTTATTACTAAGAATGTTTCTTTCTTTTCAAGCTTCAACAAATCAAAGTTTATCAAATGGATGTTAAATGCGCACTTCTCAATGGTGATCTTGAAAAGTTTATATAGAACGGCCGGAAAGTTCATTTTGAAATGATGAAAATCTTGTTTGTAGACTTAAAAAGGCTCGATATGGTCTCAAACAAGCTCCAAGGGCATGGTACTATCGTCTTGACAAATATCTTCATCAACAAGGATTTTCAAAGGGGTCTACTGATAGCAACATATACACAAAAACTGAAAATGAAAAACTATTGATTGTGGTTGTATATGTTGATGATATCATTTTTGGAAGCAATGAAGAGTCTATAAGTTAGAAATGTGCTTCTGCTATGCAGCAAGAATTTGAAATGTCTTTACTTGGGGAACTAACATTCTTTCTTGGCTTGCAAGTACAACAAGCAACAAATGGCATATTCTTATCACAAGAAAAATATCTTAAGCAAATTTTGAACAAGTATGGCATTGTATCTACTTATTCCTTAGTTATCTTAATACTCACGCTCAAATGATGATGACATGATACATGGTTTCCTATAATGAGATTATGGGTAAGCCTTGATTGCTTTTTTCTGAAGAGTATCTTTTGTTTTCACACATGGATGAGATAGAAGTCTTATGATTCAGAGATAAGGACAGATCATGCAGAGTTTGATGCTGATGAATTTTGACATGGTTGAGACCTTTTATACAGAATTAATACACTTGGTACTTCATGATTATGAAATAAATATAAATCATGAAAATCTTGGTGATAATAGATCACATGGATGATTACTTGACACATATTGTCTATTGAAGAAGTTGTTCTGGTATGATAATTCCTCTTGGGAAGAACATGTTGATGCGGCAAAGAGCCTGAAGGCTTGGTTACTGATGTGCTTATGATAAAATTGTTGGATGACACTTGAAAACACAGCTACATTGTCCTATCCTTCTTCTCTCATTCGAATAACTCAGACAGAAGCTGGGAGTTGTCTCTACCTCTCAGAAGATCAGATCTGCTTAAATTCAGAAGGTCAAATTGGATACGCGGATTTACTGAAGGACAGTCACGTATGGGTGGTTGCTGACAAATTTTTCTGGGTTAGCATTCTTCAGCACAGCTGCGGTGCTGTTTGGTATCTCTGGTGGTGTTCCTGTTCTCATAATTATGTTTCATTCTCTGATGTTTTTGATGAAGATGCCTTGATGATTTGATGTTGAAAGTGTTCAGGACGAATAAGCTAAGGGGGAGCTTTGGTCATATGGAAAGGATGCATTGTTGGCATTCTAATTCTTTGCTGTGGTCTGATCTCATGCTTGAGATTCTTTGGTCTTGATTGTATAAGTTATTTCTATAATGTGATGAAAAGGTCATGTTGAGACCTATGATGTAAATTGTTATATTCAGTTATGTAAGGACTTCTTCAAAAGTGTAAATCCACTTGGTTGGATCATTGATGTAAGTATGAGTCCTTGGTGACAGGAGGTCATAGAGTCATATACTTCATTGAAAAAATATGTTTGAAGATTCAGCGTGAACACATGGGGAACATGGTAAGTTCAGTACACTTCAACAACTCAGAGCTCATCTTTCTATAAGGGAAGAGAAACCTTGTTTTGGTTTTGATCTGCCCTTTGCCCTTGATGTCAAAGGGGGAGAGTATCATGGTGTTTGAATAATGGTTACAATCAATGTTGTGGTGATCCAACACCATCATGGTTGCCATCAAGTCCAAAGGGGGAGATTGTTGGCAATATGATGCAATGTGTTGTCCTTGATGGAAACCTACTTGATGAAGTTGTCCTTGATGGAAACCTACTTGATGATTTGCCTATGATAAGCAACCTATGTGTTAAAGATGTAAGAATGATGTATCTCCATCAAGTTCAAGGGAGGAGATTGTTGGCATTTCTGGTATCCTAGTATATTGAATTGATTGTCCTTGATGGCAACTCTCTGACAAAGGATGCAAATTGCATAAAGAACTCAGATGAAAACTGTATAAAGAACTCAGAAAACCATCAGCAGTTCTATACAAGCTGAATATATGACTGAATGTGAATTGAACGAAGCTCTGTATTTAATAGGAAATTTGATGTAAATAAGGATGAGTTAAATCATGTGTGAAGCTTTTTTGAATAAGTTCGGTGTATTTATGCATCCTGATGGAGGATAAAGGAAATCCTGTGTATGATTGACTTCTAGTGATACTCTGATGGGTGGAGAATACCGAGAGTATTTGGGTATTGATTGGTTCAATTCTCGTACGGAATGCCCTGAAAATCTGTGTGAAGTCCTGTTGGGAGAGTGAGCCACGGACGTGCTTTGTGTGTGCAAGGCACATAAGCTCTATCAGTCAAAGTAATAGTGCGTTCTGCATGTGTTAGACAATACAAAGAAAGGTGTCCCTGTTGAATGCAAAAGAACTGAGTCGAATAGTCCATAAGGATTTAATCGAAGCTGTATAACAGTATTATGGTTATATGAGCTGATAATGTGGAGGAAGAAAAATTAAAACAAAGTTATACTTTCGTGAAGAAACATAGCAATGACGGAATAAATATGGACGTAACCGTGAGTGAAGGGCGGAACCACGAAGGAGGAACAATACAAGTGGTTTCCGGTTTTCATCGCACCGCTTTCAACGGGCAAGCGGTATTCAAGAGGTTGGCTCCGTTTCCATAGAGCTTTCGACAAGTGGCGAGGTGGACCCCCCACAAAACCACTCGTCACTGCGCGCCATCGCACGTTATAGTTCGACCCAGGATGCCCAGCGATATTGTTTTGTGCCATTGATCTGGAGGGAAGCCATCGGACGGTGGTCGTATGAGGAAGATGCATGAAGATTAACCATAGTACGGCGGGCCATCACACGTTAACATTCGGCATCGGAGGTCGAGTGATATGCATATATGTCGTTGATCTGGAAGCTTGATATCTAACGGTGATCAGACGCTGGACCTGTGCGAAGTTTACTTATGGTACCATGCGCGTATTTGATTGGCTATTGACTATATATGTGGGCCCGGGGTCAAAGGTTTATCATAAGATTAATTGTTTGAAAGCGTTGATATTTCTCTAAAGTGCGAAGGGTTGTAACTTTAATCCTAAAGTTTAGTTCAAAGTTGTAAACATATTTATTTGTCAATTTCTTCAAATTGATAAATAAATTAAAAAGAAATCATAGAGGCACGTGGGGTATACTAAAGGAAATACTGTCAAAGGAATACCATTAGCGGTTGAATGGTTTTTACTCATGGTATTGATAAAGGTTAAACTATATAAGGTGAAGAGGATGCTAGTACAACGTGCGCATGCGTAAGGGTGGTGAATGAATACATTTCTCTAAGGAATATTTGCATTGACAAACTCTGTTCTTAATTGATAAATCTAAGTCTACGATGCACCCATGGATATAATGATTTGATGATGATGAATCTCTGGTTTGATCGACTGACGAAATCATGAAGAACTGGTGCGAGTGTACTGAAGAAAATGAAGATTTATAAGGTGAAATACAAGGTGTGTTGTATGGAAGTTGTTGGATCCAATATGAAAATTGATGAAACGTGGTCCGGAGTGGTGCTGAGGGTCGAAGCCTTCAGTGAGGGGGTTGTAGCTCCCTTCCAGTGGTAGTTGGTAAACGAGAGCAGGGGGTAGTAGCTCCCTTCCAGGAGAGGTTGGTAAACGAGAGCATGGGGTTGTAGCGCCCTTCCAGGAGAGGCTGGTAAACGAGAGAAGGTTGTAGCCTTCTGCAGGTGGGTGCCTGCGTGCTGGTATAAGTCTGTGCCAGCATAAATTGTAAGAAGTTTTCTTTATAATAAATTTTGAAGACTGAGATAACAACAGCGGTTGTTTTCTCCCGAATTGGGTTTCCACCTTAAAAACTGGTGTTCATATGTGCTGCTTATGTTTGATGGTTTGTTCTGTTATTTTTGTTCATACTTACTGCTTATCTGATGAATGAATGATGCAATCATCTAAGTAAAGACATAATAAGATCTCTGGACATACAAGTTGGATGCAGTAATGTAGCATATGGTTTTAAGAGAAAGGAAAACTAAAAATTTGTTAGTCAGCTCTAAATACTAATTCACCCCCCCTCTCAGTATTTTTCCCAACACCTACTAATTATCCCAATTATTTTACCAAAGTTTCAAGGCAAATTAGGAGAAGACCCCTCGAATCATGTGATGACTTATCATCTGTGGCGTGCATTGTTAGGTCCCTATATTACTAGTATATTCCTTATTGTTGTTAGTGTAACCCCCTTATTGTTATTTTTGTACCCCTATAACCCCCATTTTTTTATTATTGTGCCCTTAAATTATTATTGTTAGGTCAACTAGGATTACATTGTGGCCCCAATAGGATTACATTGTGGCCCCATGGACTCCTATATATAGAAAGGAGGTTTTGTCATTTGTATCATCCAAGAAATTTTTATTTATGTAATGTATTGGAGGTTTCCCCCTCAAAGTGGCTGATTTATAAGGCATTGATCTCTCTTTTCTTCTATTTTTGGAGCTGGTTTCACAATGTTTGGTATCAGAGCTTTGTATTCTAGGGTTTCGCTACCCCAAACAAGTCATTGTGGAATTTTCACTATAACGGTTTTTCTATGAAGGTTCAGAAGCTGAAAGTTTTAGAGTGTGAAGCCGAAATCCTGAGAAACATTGTCACAAAATTTCAGAGCTTGGTTCACAATATTTTCGGAGATATGATTTGTCGAAGTTAGGTCTTGTTGCAGGCTCCTAAATTTAACTTAAAAAGGTCATCGTGGAATTTTCACTGTAAATTTTTTTCTCCAAAGGTTCAGAAGCTAAAATGTTTAGGAGCAAAGATGAAATCTTGAGGAAGAGTTTCAAAAAATTTCAGAGCTTGGTTCATAATATTTTGAGAGATATGGTTTCCAGAAGTTAGGGATTTTTCAGGCTCCCGAATTTCATCTCAAAGAGGTGATCGTGGGAAAATATTCATAACTCTCTCTCTGATCATCAGATTGAAATTCTGTAAAAAGTTGCTGAAATTACACAGACAGTGGTTTCTTGTCTATCAATTTTAGAATCGAAGGAGGAAACATTGACACATGGAAAGTCGTACAAGTTTTCTCTACTGAACCAGTCCATAATTAGGTCATTCTAGGAGATTGGACATAACTTTGACTTGAAGAATCCAAATCAGGTTAGACTGGTGGCATTCGAAAGAGGATTCAGAGGGATACCCTATGGCCAAATTTCAGATTTTTAGGATCTGAAATCACAGAGATAATTTAGTTTCAATATCGAGCTCCTCAAAATAAAGAAAAAAGTGTGTATTTTTTTTGTCTGAATTGCATAAGTCTTGTGTAAAAAATCAGTTTGAAGTGATTCCAAGGGCCTATTGAGCATATATTTCTGTATTGGGTTCTAAAATGCCTCCTAAAAATAATTCAACACCTATTATGCCCTCATAATACTTTACTATGACTCATGAAGATGAAGAATTGCAACATGATCTATCAAAATTACAAGAGAAAGTGCACCAAATTTCGCTCTGGCAAAGAGCAGAAAAAAATGAAATGGAAGTTTTGAAGAAAGGCGTGGAAGCGAAGATGGATGGTTTGAAGAATAATATGTACGGTTTGAAGAAAGGCATGGAAGCTAAGATGGATGGCGTGGAAGCTAAGATGGAGGACATGGAAGAAAAAATGAAAGACACAATGGAAAACATGAAGAATGATCTAAAAGAAGACATGGAAGGTATGAAAAAGTTGATACAAGAAATGATTCCTAATGGAGAAAATATAGTAGAGGAAACTCATGATGAGAACAAAATAAATGTTAATCGTGATTTCATAAACTCTAATGTTGGATTGAAGAACCATCATATTCCAAAGATGGATATGAGGAAGTTTGATGGCAAGGGTCCCGTAACATGGATACTACAGATGGAGCAATATTTTGATCTCAATAATGTGCAAAACACACAAAAGGTACGCATTCCCACTTTACATTTAGAACAGAATACATTTGTATGGTATCGATGGCTTTGCTCCCATAAAAAAAATGTTACTTGGTCAATTTTTACGGAGGAAATGATAGCAAATTATGAGGATACAAAGAGCAACACCTTCTTTAGCCAATTGATAAATCTCAAACAAAATGGTTTAGTGGCGGAGCACATTGAGGACTTCCAAAAATTGAATATAAGGGTAACTGATATTCCAGAGGAACAAATGATTGATGTCTTCATAGGGACTTTAAAGGATAACATCCAACATGAAATTCACGTTTTGGAACCTGATTCATTGGAGAAGGCCCTTCAGGTTGGCAAGAAAAATTGAATGCAAAATTATGGCGACAAGGAAGCCCACCACTCACATTTATAAAGATGAAAGTGTTTCTACTCCTAGACTTCCACAACCTACAAGGTTGACACCACAACAATTCGAAGAAAAAAGAGCAAAAGGGCTTTGCTACAGTTGTGATAGAAAACACAGTAAAGGTCATAAGTGCACTGAGAAGACATTTTTTTACACAGATTGTGAAGAGGAAGAAGAAAATGAAGAAGAAACTTCAAAAATAGAGCATATACACCAGGAGGAAACCCTGGAAGAAGAAGACATGAGTCTGACCATATCATGTAATGCATTGGAAGGAATTACCACTCCTCAAACTCTCAAGATAGAAGGACATATCAAGAAGAAAAAGGTAATAGTGTTGATTGATTCGGGTAGTACCCATAATTTTATTCATTGTAAGGTAGCCAAGGAATTGAATTGTTTCCTATACCCAACACCAGAATTTCAAGTGATGGTTGAAAATGGAGGAACTATAAATTTCTCTAGAAAATGTCATAATATCAAGCTAGCCATGGGGGAATATGTATTGAATAGTCCAATGCTTTCCATCCAAATGGGAGGTTTTGATGTTGTACTAGGAGTACAATGGTTACAATCTTTGGGGACGATAGCTTTTAATTTTCGAGAACTTTTCTTGAATTTTTTTTCGGAAGGAAAGGAAATCGAATTATAGGGTATCGCAGGGAAGCCAGGAAAGATAATAAGTTCTAATTTCATGACGAAGCTTCTCAAGAAATAACAACAGGGCGTAATTGCACAATTATGCTCACTAAAAGTTCCAACATCAAAATCATCTATTTCTCCATATCTCCAAAAAGTCTTGGACAATCATTTTAAGGTGTGTGATATTCCCAAAGTACTCCCACCTATTCATGATCATGATCATGCTATTCATTTGATTCCAAGAAGTGTTCCTCCAAACATCAGTCCTTACAAATATCCTTATGTCCAAAAGAGTGAAATTGAATGTATGATTGCAGAAATGTTAGAGGCTAGTATAATTAAACCTAGTCAAATTTCCTTCTCTGCTCCAGTAGTATTGGTGCACAAGAAAGATGGATCATGGCACATGTATCCGGATTATAGGGAGCTCAATAAGCTCACTATTAAAGATAAATTTCCCATTCCTTTGATTGATGAATTATTGGATGAATTACATGGAGCAATTTATTTTACCAGGTTGGATCTTCGTTCTAGATATCATCAAATTAGAATGAAGACTGAAGATATTCCGAAAACAACATTTCGAACTCATGAGGGTCATTATGAATTTTTGGTCATTCCTTTTAGCCTTACCAATGCACCTTCTACATTTCAAGGGTTGATGAATTCCATTTTCAAACCCTTCCTTAGAAAATTTGTGCAAGTATTTTTTCATGATATACTAATCTACAGCAAGTCTTGGAAGGATCATGTTCAACATGTTGACAGGGGTGCTCAAACTATTGGAGGAGAAACAATTATATGAAAAAACATCCAAATGTTTCTTTGAATTACATGAGGTGGAATATCTGGGTCTATTTTGTATCTCACGAGGGTGTTAAGGTAGACCCTAACAAAATTAAAGCCATTAGGGAATGTAAAGTCCCCACAACCATAAATCGGTTGCACGGATTTCTTGGGTTAATAACATATTATCACAAGTTTGTTAAGAATTATGGGAAAATAGCGAGCACCTCTAACAACATTATTGAAGAAATATGCATTTTCATGGACTCCTGAAGCAACTAAGGCCTTTGAACATCTTAAAGAGGCAATGTGCCTAACACCGGTATTAGCTACGCAAGACTTCACAAAAACCTTTATTGTGGAATGTGATGCCTTGGAAAATGGAATTGGTGTTGTTTTAATGCAAGAAGGAAGACCCATTGCTTTTGAAACTCATTCAATCAAAGGAAAGTATTTACAAAAGGCTATTTATGAGAAGGAAATGTTGGAAATACTACATGCACTAAAGAAATGGAGACCTTACCTAATGGGAAGACACTTCAAGTTAAAAATTGATCATGATAGTCTTAAACACTTTTTTGGAACAAAGACTATCTTCGAGATGAAGCAGACAAAAATGGGTCACAAAGATGTTGGGTTATGACTTTGAAATTGTCTACAAAAAAGGGAAGCTAAATGTTGTTGCAGATGCACTCTCAAGAAAGGATGAAGAGATGGAAGCATTGCTTTGTGCCATTTCAATTATCCAACCATATTGGATAACCGAAGCAAGGGATGAATGGAAGAAGGACAAAGAAGTGTGGACTCTAATTCAAAAGTTGTAGCAAGATCCTAGTTCATCTGATACATTTAGTTGGAAAAAAGATTCCTTATGGTACAAAGATCACTTATATATTTTCAAGCATTCCCAACTAAAACAAAAGATTCCTTTGGAATTGCACACTTCTCCTTTAGGAGGATAGTCAGGATTTTTAAAAACTTACCACAGGGTGAAGAAATAATTTTTTTGGGATGGCCTTAAATCTGATATTCAAAAGTTTATGGCAGAATGTTTGGTTTGCCAGAAAAATAAAGTTGAGACAATTAAGAAACTGGGTCTTCTACAACCTTTATCCATTCCAAGTCAACGTTGGGAGGAGATTTCAATGGATTTTATCACAGGTTTACCTAAGTCTGAAGGAAGGAGTGTCATCATGGTGGTAGTTGATAGACTTACCAACTATGCACACTTTTGTGCATTATCTCATCCATTTAAAGCGAGTACAATTGCTACTGCATTTATGGAAACAATTCAAAAGCTACATGGAAACTCGAAGATTGTTGTAAGTGACAGAGATCCCATTTTTATAGGAAATTTTTGGATGAAATTATTTTCTTGTTTGGGTACTCAACTAGCTCATAGCTCATCTTATCATCCTCAATCCGATGGTCAAACAGAGATAGTAAATAAATGTTTGGAAGGATATCTTCGTTGTTTTTTTTCTAATAAGCATGCACAATGGGTCAAGTGGTTACCTCTCGCTGAATGGTGGAATAACAATTCCTTCCATACTGTAGCAAAAATGGCCCCATTTATGGCACTTTATGGATATCATCCACCATCCATCACATCTTCTTTAAGGGAAAATGCTAGGGTACAAGCAGTGGAGGATCACATCAAGCATCAGAAAAAATTTCTCCAACTCTTAAAGGATAACCTAAATTTGGCACAAAACCGAATGAAACAACAAGCAAATCAACATCGCAGTGAGAGAAGTTTTGATGTGGGAGACTGGGTATTTTTATGGCTACAACCATACAAACAAATTTCCCTCAATCGAGCTAAGAAGGATAATAAATTATCGCCAAAGTACTATGGTCATTACAAGGTTTTGCAAAAGATTGTTACTATGGCATACAAATTGGAGCTTCTCAGCTTCTTTGCGAGGGCATCTAGTTTTCCATGTTTCATGCTTAAAAAAGGTTATAGGGGACAAACTTCCAGTTCAAAAAATATTTCTAGAACTTGATGAGGAAGGAAAAAACCATATTGGAACCTGAAAGCGATCACGGAAATAAGAACTCGACTGACTATGAAATCAAACAATTTTAGAGTATCTCATCAAATGGAAGAACTTACCCACTAAAGATTCTACATGGGAGGATGAGAATTTTATATGAAAAACACCCGGAGCTACTCAAGCATTGAGGACAACACTTTTTTGAAGGAGAGGAGCATGTTAGATTCCTATATTACTAGTATAGTCCCTTATTGTTGTTAGTGTAACCCCCATTATTGTTATTGTTGTACCCATGTAACCCCCATACTGTTATTATTGTGCCCTTAAATTATTATTGTTAGGTCGGCTAGGATTACATTGTGGACCCATGGAATCCTATATAGAAAGGATGTTTTGTCATTTGTATCATCCAAGAATTGTTCATTTATGTAATTTATTGGAGTTTTCCCCCTCGAAGTGGTTGATTTCTAAGGTGTTGATCTCTCTTTTTCTTCTATTTTTTGGAGCTGGTTTCACAACATGCATCCAATTCCTTAATTGATGATTTGATTCATTTGAGACTTTTTCAAAGAAATTTGATCAACTTAGGCACAATGTGGTACATTGAGTTACCACGAGGCTCTTTCAACAATTTCAACGCTTTAGCAACATCCTTCCTAACTCTTTTTCATTTGCCATTTCATTATGATAATGGCATGAAAATTTTGACTTCGTTAAAACGAGTACGTGTCTGTAAATTTCAGATCACATACATGAATGGAAATGTAGATGACGTTTAGTCAAAGTTTTCATTCCGGATCAAATTACGGCGAATGGTTCATCAAAGCACTTTGCTTCCTAATATTACTGAAGATGTAGCTAAAGGAGGCATTGTAACGAGAATATCGGGTCATAGCTCGAGCATAGTGCCTAGACCTTTTTTACACACGATCAGTACTTTGTATGAAAAAAACTCTTGATTTACTACACCTAGGTCAACACTACCTGCAACTCCTTCGGTTATCATGTTGTAGACATTGTAATTGGTATAGTTAATATGAGAAAGAGTAAGAAGAAATCATCCAAATCTACTTCTCCAATCATAACTCTACTAGATTCACCTAAAGGAGATCCTTGCCTAGAAACTTCTGTCAAGATCCACATCGTAAAATCATCTATAACCAAATCTAAATCATTCGGAAATAAGAAGGGAAAGGGTAAAATAAACAAAACACTTCTCCCAATGAGAATGCTGAAAAAACCGAACCATTAGACGAAAAACGAAACCTCATTATCCTTTTCTTATACGTGACAAGGATCACTAAACCAAAGACCGCCCACATTAGGCCAAGGTATCCAAAATTTTCAAAGGTTCACCCATGCATGTTGTCTTAAAAGATCCTTTTCCATCACAAGACAACAAAATGATAGAATCTTCTTCCAATTCATTGACAAATATCCGATGATGTCCCGGGTCATGGTTGTGACACAATCTCAAGACTATGGATCTAAGAGTCATGTAATTGGAAAAGAAATTGAATCATCCGAGTTAACCTCCAATATTAACTCCTCCTATTTTTCAAACCATTGCAAATTGGGAAACCTAATCCTTATTTAGTGATTAAACTGCCTTCCAAAGGTGTACTTCGAAAATCGGCTTTCAACCCACATGCGAGAGCCACTTAGAATTAAAATATTGTTGAAGATTAGCCATATCCCACTTCGAGCAATGTCGGCCCTCGAATCTGCTACAATATTGTCCAACACGAGAGGAAATTACTATTATCATCTATAGGAGCGATTTATCCTCAAGATTGGAATCTCATTGTCTTTGATCTCAACAACTTTGTACCTAGAATCCCACATCAAATGCCTTTTCAAATTCCAGTATTAGTAAAATCAAGGCGAGTTTTTCGCACAATAATTGATGAGGGAGCATCTACGTGCATTATGTCCTAACCTTGTTGGAAAACTCTTGGTTCTTCGATAATCAAACTATCACCGAAAATTCTTAAAGCCTTTGATGGAAGAGGTTTTTTCCCATTTGGAATACTCCGAGATTTGCCTATAGAGGTAGAAGGAAAAAAGCGTAACACTTGAGGTGGAAGTTGTTGATGCCCCTCTTTATTACAACCTTCTTACAGGGTCAAAGTTGGTCTTATGATATGAGCTGATATTGTTTCATCAGTCTTTCGAGATGATCATGTTTCCTCATAAAGGAAATATTGTTAAAATCGATCAATTATCTTACTTCAGCTTGAGACCCTACTTCTACGAGATAGTATCCAACATGTCGGAAAAATGGTTATCCCTTATGAAGATGTTGGGGTAGGACTAGTTAAAAAAATTTCTCTCATGGGAACTTTCTTTATACCTTCTCCTAACATACCGTGAACTATTTCCAATATCAATATGATTACATCAAGCACAATGCCATTTGATGACAAATAGAATGTGCCTTTAAAATCAAAATTGGACTCCTATGGTGGCGAGATACTTTTAGGTCCATTTGAATTAGCCTATATAGTGGTACAATCGTGTTCGATAGTCCATCAAATTATAGTGGTTGAATGATTATGGTCGGTGAAGAGTATTCTTCTTATCAAACTCAACCATTACATCATTTTTTGAATCCTTTTCGAGAAGGTGTTTTCAATTTATGAAAATATCGAGAGAGATCTTGTCATCAAATGAATTACCATGGGACGATTTCCATCATCGATATTCTTTTTTACTTGACCTTGATAGAATTGAGAATGAATTTTAATCATATTTTCGATTGACTATGTCAAGGAACCTCAAAATCCTATGTCCATTCTTCATTCAAATTCGAGAAAAAATTGGGAAATATTTCCATCACAATTCCCGTTGACATATTAATTAAACTCGGGATAAATGAGAACATTCATATAGGAGCTTCTTGCTTGATTGAAGAGATCAATATATACAAAGCCCTATTTCAGGGAATTCCAAGACATTTTTGCCTGGTCTTATGAAGAAATGCAGGGTATTGATCCTAAGATTTTTATTCATGAAATTAAGGCATACCACGATGCTAAACCTATTAGACAAGGATTACGTCCAATACATACTGCGGGAAAAAATTTGCTACAATTAAAGCTGAAGTTGAGAAATTGCTTCGTGTAGGATTTCTTTATCCTATTCCTTTTATGGATTGGGTATCTAACATAGTTCCCGTAACCAAGAAACAAGGGACTATCGGAGTATGTGTCAATTATCGGGATATTAACAAGTCATATCTTAAAGACAATTATCCTACCCCTTACATTAATAAAATTGTTGACGATTACTACTGGAAACGAAATATTATCGTTTATGGATGGATTTTCTCACTACAATCAAATAAATATAATCCTTGCTGATCAACCTAAAATAAAATTTATATGTCCATGGGGAACATTTGCATACTTGTAAATTACCATTTGGAATAAAAAATGCCAGAGAAATTTTTCAAAGATCTATGTCTTACACATTTCATGATATCAAACACATTGTACAACCCTACTTGGATGACTTTCTTGCTCATTCTTTACATAGACAAGATCATCCTACACATTTACGTGCCATATTTATGAGATGTAGGCATTAAAACATTTGTTTGAATCCACAAAAATGTGTATTTTTTTGTACAATTAAGATGTTTACTTGGGTTCTGTTAGGATCCTATAATAATAGGATTCATAATTTTTGAATTGACTTTGATTAGTCTTGTAATATGCACATAATTTTCTTTCTACAAATTATTTTCCCATATTAGAAAAATAAAAAAAATAAAAAAAATGTAAAGAGGGTAAAAGTCCTAAAAGAAAAATCAAAGAAATTGAAAGAAAAAATATAAAAAAAGAATTGAAAATGGACCCCAAACAAAAAAGAGATAAAAAGTAAAACATGGAAGTGATGAAAACCAAATGCCACTACTATTTTCTTTACTGCAAAATAAAGATTATGTGCAGCTTGTTCAAAATGCCATAATCCATGATAATTCAAATAGCTTAATCTTGACTTTTTTCATGCTTTAAATTTCATGTTATTAGATAGAGAATAAAGATCTAGCCAAACAATTTAATCTTGGCAGATTAATAGTTAGGTAGAGAATAAATAAGGAGCTCAACAACTTAATCGAGCCCTTGGAAGAAATATGGATAGAATTTGTTAGTTTGATATTTTAAAAGAAAAATGAACAAGGGTTTGCAAGCTCAAATGCACCTAGGTAAATGAAGAAAAAAATGTTATGGTAGCTTATGGGTAGAGCGAAGCAAATTTTTACAATCATGATAAGTAGAAATTGGCCAATTCGATCACTAACTTCCTTCAAAAAGTATTTCCCTTGTAAAAAATACTTAACCCCCCCCCCATTTTCATTCTTTCCCCGTCATTTTTTCCTTTTCCCATCGTCATTCGGTTTCACTTGCAAAAATCCCCTTTTCCTAAGGTTAAAATTCATTATAATTAGGGAAAGTAAAACCTTTGACTAATTCCCCTTTTACCCCCAAAAACCCAAAAAAAGCATTTTATCCTTATTTTAAATATAAAAAATATTATAATGGGACTCTAAACAATGAACTTATCCCTTTATTATGTTTTACATTAGACTTAGTTTATTTTTTTTATCCCTCATCGCACTTCGTACTAAATATTAACTTTATATATTAAATCCTATATTTTATCCTTAGCTTTCGTATTATATTAAGATCCTTTTAAATATATATCCCAAAACCATATTTTTTAATTTTAAACCTATGTATTTTTTTCCCACATGATATATATTACGCTTTCCCCATAGGTTAAAATTATTTCCATTATATATCAATCCCGCCAATGTTAAAACTACATACGCCCATATTTCATTTGTTATATAAAACCTTAACCCACCTATCAAATATTATTCCAAACTATATATTAAAACTTATGTTTTAATACATTTTATAAACATCCCGCTGAGCATACATATCCCAGGGGCCACACGCCTTTCACCCCCAAAACTTCATCGCACAATCCCGATCGTTTTCTCCCCCATCCGCCAAATCCAACGACGAGAGATTCACCATCGCATATTTCATCGTGCGATTGATAAACGAACTCATACCTTGTGATAAAATTTGTTTTAAGCTTTTCTCTCACCTCCATGCGTCCAAAATTCATTCAATCGCACTGATTTAAGCAATCCCACTTACCGCTTGTCAACCATGCGAAAACCACACGATGGTTTTTCCTCCACCGCGCCTAAACCACCTTCTTATTTGAAATGACTCGTGTTTAATGCTTTAGCTTGTTCATTAATATTTCTTATAAAATTCCCTGAATGCATCCATTCAAACCTTACGTTACCGTTTTTACGCTCATAAAACCTTTCCAAACCGAGAAAAGAGCATTGCCGCCTCTATTTTTAGCCAAAAAACAAATAGAATTCATCAAAATGGATTGCTACAATATCTGTAGAAGCCACTAGAGTGCATATAAAGTCGAAGAAGCTTTTGAAAGCTTTCCAACCCCAAACAAACCCTTCTTCACAAAGTGAAATTCCATTTTCACGGGTATTCTTCGAGAGAAAGAGACTCATCCATAATTCTAAAAGAGTTTTATAGCTCATTTGAATCCTTTAAAAGCCTCTATGCCTAAAGAATACTCCTTTTCTTCATAAATTCTTCGGATATAAAAACCCTAATCATTTTCCACTTTGTTTTTGACAGCTTTGACCGTTTTAGAGAAAATTATGATATCTTCTAAATTCTCGAAAAGAACCCGGGATACATTATTTCCATGCTATATTTTATCCTTGGATATTTCACATATGAACATGCCGATGCATCAATACTTTATTTCTTTTCCATTTTTGTACCTAGCTGGCCCCTGCCAGTTATCTTCAATTTTGCACAATATATTGTTGATAACATCAATGAACAACTAGTCAAATTACCTCATCGAAGGTGTCTTTAGGTATACTTCATTTATTTTCCACATGTTCCTTTATTTTCGGTCATAAAAGTTTCCTATAACTCTTCGGAAGATGGATGTGGAAGGAAATCCCTAATCTGTCATATTTTGGACCTCCTTAATAAGGAAGGAATCAAATGAATTTACCTATTCGATTTCACAGATTATTTTATCCATCCCTTGGTAAATTTGCTAAACAACGAGTGTTCAGCCCGAGGATCAACAATGAAATCAAGAAATGTTTACAATTGTCTCTACAAAGAAGGACAAGTGATTGGTATTTATACCAAAATCACATCGAAATCGAGGTCTACGAGATCAAACCTAATTCCTTACAAATTGCCAAAATACGTCCCTATGAGGTTGTTTTCTTTAGAGTATATAAGGCTGATTTTGAACTCGGATGCTATAAATTTCTTGGCTACAAAGAAGAAAACCCAGTTTAAATTAAAGAATTAAGTTGGTCCATTCATATGTAATAACGAGAGAAGCGAGGTCAAGAGGCGAAACGATTCTGGGGAGTTCAAGTTCAACACTAGTTTTCTTTGGTATTATGATCCCTTTGGTATAATCAGCAAAAATTAGAGTTAAATGTAAATTAACTCCATACATTCATGAAAAGAAGCTGATATTGAGAAATTATGAAACCAATCATAATGGTTAGAGAATACATTGGTAGAAGCCGATAAGAAAAGTGATACTAGTCACATTTTGCAGACTCCATCTCGGGAAGACATAAATATGAAAAGAAACATGGAAGAAGGGTCTTACACAAATTTGAGACCACTACAAAAACCAGATTTAAACTTAGATACAAAAAAAAGCCAAAGATTAATATTGCAAGCAAAGAAAAAAGAGACAAGTTGAGGTCATTGACACGGAAGATTCTAGAGAAAGACAACTTGTACCTCCTATAGTAGTTAAAAATGAACAATAGCCTACCATTTCTAATACACAATCGATTAAAAAAAACGTAGTATAGAAGTGTCATCATCAAATAAAATAGAAGAAAAGGATATGGACATCAAGGAAAGATACAAGGAAATTAAATCTAAAAATGAAGAAATAAAAAAATGAAATATATTCTCGAGACTATAAAGTAGACCCCCAGACATACAAAACGAGTTGCGTTCAGCCTTTGATTACAAGAACAAGAAGATGTTGATGACAGGTGCTTCGAGGCCACAATACCAACTCCAAAAACATCATCGATTATAAAAAGGTTGATTTTTGAAGTGCCGAGTATAGGATATTCTTCCTACTGGACAAAATTTAATTCCATAAACAAGTAGGAGAGATGCTTTATTCCACAATGACTACTAAAGCAATGAGAGCACAAAAGCTTCAAAATACTTTAATAAATGTAAGAGATCAGCTCAAAGCTGGAGAAATATTCATCATATTCAAAGGATATTTAATCAAATCATTTAATAATGTTGACATTGTTGCTCTTAAGAAAAAATTTCGAAGCCTCCCACTTGAGCATCCTCAAGCTAAGGAGATTTTGCGGGATACTAATAAAAAATATGAAATGATGAGTCTTATTTTGTAGCTTATAGCTCGGATCAAAGAAATGGAGATTGAGATGGACAAATTGGTCCAAGAAAAAGAAGCCACCAAAGCGAGAGGAAGTCCCTGTCAGCTGTAATTCATGTAGCTACAACAACGGTGCCATCTACTCTTGCAAAAAAAGCTGGCTCCAAATGTTCCAATGGCTACAACGAGTCCCAGATAACTTCATCAACAACTTTATCGCCACGAGTCTTCAAGCAACAACAACTCGACAATTAGATGAGGCAAGTATATTGGTAGACGCTTAATGCAAGACATGTCCATCCAAACCAATGAAATAAATAGTTTGAAGGAATAGATTAAAAATACGGAAGATGCCAAAAAGCTCGCACGATTAATGACAAGAAAAGAAGAAAAAAAGGCTAATAGGTTGAATGAACAACTCAAGATATTAGAAAAGAGAATTAACCCTGAAAGAACCTATGGCACATGTTAAGAATAAATTATGCTCAATATCATTGAAGTAGTCAATGATACTTGAAAGCCATCTATATAGGTAATTTATGAGCAGAAAGATTTATTTAAAGCGGCAAAAAAAGCAATACGAGAAAACAAAAGAGGAGCTAGGTAAAAAACACGAAGAGGCATTAGAAATTATCAAATTCCCCAATTCCAAAAATAAATAAGAGTGGATGAAATTGGGATTAGGGATGAGAACAGAGACCATACTTGAGGTAAGAAAGGTAATATCCAAGAAGAACTTGATGAACCAATTAGAGGAAAAGTGCCAAAACATGGAAATGGCAATCACAATATTTATGATAAAATTTGATATTTTTAAGACAAAAGGGCCTTCCAAATCCTCTAGTAATCAATGAAAAATTGATGCAACAGGAGGATTATGATAAAAAGATGAGAGAATTTGCTAAAGAATAGGTAAACAAATCAGATTTACTGAGAATCCCAACAGGGCAAGTTTTGTATAAGAATTCTGAAAATTTGTTTTACTTGCAGCATGAAGTAAAAAAACTGTTACTGATGAAATAGGTAACTGCATTGTTACCTAATTTTTTTTGGTAGCATAAAAAGCACCCGATTTTGAAAAGTGGTCATGTAGAGTCACCTTTTTTTTTTTTGAGCACATTTTTGACACTCTAATATTTTTATTTATGAAGTATGAATATTTGTTTTAAAATGTTGGTGATTTTCATGCTAATTTTGAAACGTATTGATGCAGCATCAACTAGAGCGGTGATTTTCATGCTAATTTTGAAACGTATTGATGCAGCATCAACCTTCTTTTTTTAGAGTCGTGATTTTCATGTTGGTAATAAAACACAAAACTTAGATAAAAAAATATATATAAAAACAATTAAAAAAACCAATAAAAATGTAAAAAACAAACAAAATTAACTCGTAAAAATAAAAAATTTAAACAAAAAAAAATAAATAAAACCAAAAAAAAACAAAAATATTCGAAAATTATATCAAAAGAAATGACAAAATTTGAAAAAAAAAAAAACATAATTTAAAGAACAAAAACAAAAATTAACCAAAAAAAATAAAATAAAATAAAATAAAAACAAAAACATTTTTTCTTAAGTTATTAAAAAAAACCATATAATTAAAAAAAAAAAAAAAAAATAGAAAATTTAAAAATTATTTAAATTACAAAATTAAAATTTAGATAAAAAAAATAAAATACAAAAAAGAAAAAAACAAATTTAAAAATTTAAATTAAAAAAATAATAATAATAAGAAAACAAAAATACAAATTTTAAAATTAACACAAATTAATGAAAATTGAAAAAGAAAATTAAAATAAAAAAACTATCATTAAAAAACAAATATCCATAAATTTACAATTTTTTTTAAATGAAACAAATTATAAATTTTAAAAATGAAAAACTAAACAAACTAAAAGATTAAAAAAAAAATTAAATTAAATTAAAATCTAATAAATTTAATAAATAAATTTTAAATTTTAAAAAATAAATAATCTAAAATATTAAATTTAAAAACAAAATAAAAACAAATAAAAACAAATTAAATTTAAAATAAAAAATTTGAATTAAAAAAAAAAATAAAAATATTAAAAATTTTAAAAAATAAAAAAAATAAATTTTTTTTGATCGTGGTGGCACCGCCAATCGGCCTCTCGCCCAAGTGGCGGCAGAGGCTGGCCTCCGCCACAACCTGGGCAGGAGGCTGATTCCGGGAATCACCCTCCCGCCGCGGGAGGCCGGTTCCGGGAATCGCCCTCCCGCGGCGGTAGTCGGGTCAGAATACGCCACAGCCGAGTGCGGGAATCGCCCTCCGCGACGGAGGCGTGTCCGGGAATCGCCCTCCCGCGTGAGGCCGATTCAGAGATAACCCTTGAGGCTGATTATGGGAATTACCCTCCCGCCGCAGTAATCCGATTCCGAGAATCGCCCTCCCCTTCGCGGGAGGCTGTGTCCGGGAATCGCCTTGAGGCCGATTTCGGGAATCACCCTCCCACGATGGGAGGCCGATTCCGAGAATCGCCCTCCCGCCGCGGGAGGCCGATTCCAGGAATCGCCCTGCCGTGGCAGGAGGTCAATTCCGAGAATCGCCCTCTCGCGGCGGGAGGTCGATTCCGGGAATCGCCCTCCCGCGTCGCGGCAGGGCGATTCCGGGAATCGCCCTCCCTCGTCACGGCAGGGCGATTCCCGGAATCAGCCTCCCGCCCAGCGGTCGGTCTCCGCCGCCACCTGGGCGGGAGGCCGATTGGCGGCGCCACCATGATCAAAAAATTCTTTTTTATTTTTTTATTTTTTTAATTTTTAATATTTTTTTTAATTTGATTTTATTTTTTATTTTTGATTTTTAATTCAAAAAATTTAAATTTTTTTTTTTAATTTAATTTTTATTTTTGAAATTTAATTTGTCTTAATTTTTTTTGTTTTTTTTTTTATTTATTTTTAATTTTATTCTTTTTTTGTTTTTAATTTTTTTTTCTATTTTTTTTCTATTTTTTTATTAAATTTTGTATATTTTTTTAATTTAATTGATTTTTTTTTAATTTTTTCATATTTTATTATTATTATTAAATTCTATGTTTAGTTTTTTCATTTAATTTTTTAAAATTTAGTAAATTTTGTAATTTTTTTAAAAATTTATTTGAATTTAATATTTTTTTAAAATTTTTTATTTTATTTTTATTATTTTTTTAATTACATTAAATTTTTATATATTTTTTTATTTCAATTAAAATTGTGTATTTAAAATTAATTATATATATATATATATATATATATATATATATTAAACTTAGTATTTTCAAATTAATTGGTTTTTTATTTTATTTTTTATTTAATATTTTATTTTTTACTTTTTTTTTTGAATTTTTGAATTTTAATTGATTTTTAAAGTTTTTTAACTTTTTATTTTGACAATGTTGTTGTTGTTGTTTGTTTTTTTTTTTAATTTATTTTTTATCTCAAAATTTATTTGTTTATTCATTTATTTATTAAAATTTAATATATATATATTTTTAATTTAATTTGTTATTTTAATATTAACCTTTTTTTAAATTTAATAAAACCTAATATATATAATTTTAATTTAAGTTCATATATATATATATATATATATATATATATATATATATATATATATATATATATATATATATATATATATATATATATATATATATATGATATTTTATAATTTAAATTTAAGTTATTTTTTAAAATCGATTTGTTTTTTTTAATATATATTTTTTTAAATTTAATATTTTTTATTGTATTTTATTTTTTCATTTTTTATTTTTTAATTAATTTTTTCATTTTTTTACTTTTAATTTCAATAATGTTTTTTTTTAATTTTATTTTAAAGTTTTAAATTTATTAAAATTTAATATATTTCTTTAAATTTAATTTTTTATTTTAAAATTTAATTTTTTTATTTTTTAAAATTTAATAAACATTTTCTTTTTCTTTTTTAAATTTAATTTCTATATTTTATTTTTTATAATTTCTTTCTTTTTTTAACTTGTTTTTCTTTCTAATTTAATATTTTTATTTTTTTATTTCTATATATTTTGAAATTTTTAATCTTTAAATTAAATTTTTAGGTTTTTTTAATGTTTGAATTAAAATTTTTATTTAGTTTTTATTTTTATTTTTTATTCCTATATGTTTTTTAAATTTTAAGCTTTAAGATGTTTTTATTTTTTCTTAAATTTTAGGTTTTTTTTAATGTTTGAATTTTAGAAATTAAAAAATTTTATTTCTATTTTTTAAAAATGTCAAAAATATGACACATCTGTTATTCTAGCATCAGTTGGGTTTTGTTTTTGAGGTGTTTTTTTCAATCCCTTTTTTCAAGAAACAATTTTGTTTTTAGCGTAATTTTATAAAATGTTGAAATTTGACCTTCATCAAGTGCGTTCTGGAATACACTTTTTTTTGTTTTTGGGGTGTTTTTTCATGTTTTTTGAGTCTTTTTGGGCTAGAGTTCCCGTTTTGAGGTCAAGTTACCTATTTCATCGGTAACAGTGTTTAAAACACCTGTTTGTGAACAAACCAACATTTTCCAAATACACTGAAGCTGATGAAAACTTCAGAAGGCTTATGAAGATTAAATTGCTAGAAAATGAGTTCTGGGAGAAGTTAACTCATCTATTATAAAATCATATTACAATGATGACAGAGCATGAAAGGTAAAAAAAAATTCTGTTTTTTTTTACATCATCAATAAACAGTTTTTGCAGAAAAAGAGTATCAAGGTGAAAGTGTATCGATTAAAAAGTGTATCGAGATGAAATATTGAAGATCAAATAAGATTGAAGATAAAGCGACGGCGTAAAGGGACACCTTAGTTATCATATACTTAGCCTAAATAAAAAAAACAAGCTATTTTATTTCAATAAATAGGACAACTAGCAATTAGTTAGGCATTTGTCACTCTTCTTGCATGAAGATATTTATTTTTCCAAGAAAAATTCACTAAGTTTATTCTAGGATATTTTGTACTAGTTTTTGTATAATTACTTCATCATTTGAAGTATTGAGTGGATTAATTGCTTGAACATTTACGTAGTTATACTTTTTAAGACCTAAAGGGTTTTTGTATCAATTTCAAGTCAGCTATTTGGATCACAGAAAATAAAGCATCATATTACGGGATTCATGTGTTGGGCCACTACAGGTGAAGTATTTCATTTCTCATATTGTCAATTTTCTTATGTTTTCCATATATTCATGAATGTGTTCTTAATCTAAATGATAAATCGGGAATTGTATTTCAGAATTTGTTAAAAATACTTTCTAGTTTAGTGATTATCATTTAAATATTTTCTATTGATATCCCAGGACTAAGGGAACCTTAATTTCTCCACGATTTTGATTGAACCCTATCTTTTCACTCCTAATCCAAATTTAAGAGCCCTTAATTGCTCTTATATCCAGATAAAAACCATTCCACCATCAACCTTGAAGATATGAAGTGACTACTGCTGTCTTGCCCTATAAACATTTACCTTTAGACCTTGATCATGATCGCCTTTGACACATTGACTCCATTTTCCCAATGGGATACGGATCTATAACTATCCATTTAAGTAAGTGATTGCACCACCAAACCAAATCAAAAATCCAAAACCAATTTTTCCCTATATGACTAGCCTAAAATCAAATATAAATCAACAAAGTTGAATCTTATAGAAGAGCCCTCTCTGAGCATTAGGAAAAGGCTGATCTAAAGCTAAAAGTAGGTTTGCGGTTACCTACGATATTCTTCAAACTACAAATCTCACAACTTTAAAATTATTAGAGTGATAACATCGCGTGACCATCTTGAGAACTAACCAATCCTTAGTGTTTTGAATAGATCTTAAAAGGAAATATTTTCATTTATCTTTTCACCTTAAGATTGTTTTAAATAAGTCGTTGAGTATATTTTCATAAAAATTGTAATTCGGCTTCCGGGAAAAGTCTACTATACGGGTCAAATCTAGATCCACAACTTGTTGTCATAGTAGATAATCTGACGAATTGGAAAGAAAAACAAAAGAGTAGAAGATTTAGGTAATAAGAATTCATTAGTCAAAGAAAATTATCTTCAAAAAAAACTATCAAGTTTACAAGATATAGAATTTGATTTAAATTTTGAACCATATTTATTCAAAACTAAATCAGAAAGTGACTTACATAAAAGCGCCAATAGATCTTGATTTTATTTCATTCATTGAAACTAAGAAGAAAGCTGTTTGGGTTGATTACGAGAAAAATATTTTTGAAGTTTATGATAAGCTTGATGCCATAAATGATACTTTGATTAAAGAAATAGATGAAGCTTATTTACAACATTCGGTTGAATTGAGTGCTTTATCAACCTATACCCTAAGCCTTCTACCGAGTCATTTAGATACCAACCTTATAGAATCTAGTAGTTTCATCTTTATTCACTACTAATTCATCCATTATTTCCACCACACTTCATTCCATGATTCACTTTTTTCCTAAGAAACCATTTCAAACTAGAAAGTATTATTCCCATCACTACAAGGAAAAGACCCTCTAACGGAGGTTATAAAGGATATTTTTAGTGTTATAAAATTGGCCAAAATTATCAAAAAAACATATGCTACCACATTCGTTTATGGTAATGGAGGTTTTGGAGGAGCTTTTAACGGAAATTCAACACAACTAAAAAAAGGGTGGCGAGAGGTTGTTACGAGATACTTTTTTCATCGATGCTCTTGATCGGGTTTTAATGCATTGGTGCGTATCGGTAAACGCGACGCATCGAGGGCGATCGAAGGAGAATGACTTAGGACGTTAACGAAAATAACGGCAGAGATGCAGTGCTTGGTGATACAATGCGAGTTTGTTCTAATTGGTTTTGGTATTTGAGAAGTGCCCATAGGTTGTATCAAAGCGCGTGCATATGCTTATATAAACGCTTCGATGCATCATATCACACAATTGCACATTTACAATTGTAGTATCAGTATTAAACGTGCAGTCTGCAAATATGTCCTTTCAAATGCACGATGCTTATCGATACATAAATGCGGTGCGTGCTATCACTACATACACGCCCAGAGTTTACGATAGTGGTATTGGTATTCATGTGGTGCCTACTGGTTATCCAAATGCTGGCAGTGCGTATAGATAAGAAAAAATGCCCGGTGCATAGTATCTACCTGGAGACTAGCATCACAATTTATAGGTAGGTATTGGTATTTGTGCGGTGCTCATATGTGGTGAAAGCGACACCGGTGGGTATAGATACCTGCAGCTCCTGCTTGGAGCATCTTACCACACAAACGCCACCGATATTTTTAATAGGTTTTGGTATTTGTGCTTAGGTCCGATAGGTAGTAAAAATGCACACGGTGTGCTTAATAATACAAGCGCATCGGTTTTCATTTTAGCATTTTTAGAAACATCGACTACCGTGCTATCATTATTGTGATTGTTTTAAAACTTCATTATTCATAAAAAGTTGACACATATTATAACAATATTCATATTAATTAAATTTTTATTAATGGATTTGAATGTGATGTTTAGATTAATTTGTTATATCATATCATAATTATTGTGGTAAAAATTCATTATTCATCAAAATTTGACACATGTATACTGTGCAAAAATATTCATATGAGTTAAATTTTTATTACTTGCATTTGAGGAAAGGCAAATGGACAAGCAATAGCGACAATAAAGAAACGCAATAGAATAAATTAAAACATATATATATATATATATATATATATATATATATATATATATATATATATATATATAACATTCTTTTTCATACAAAATGGGACAGTTATTGGTATCCGTTTATCTTTCAATTGGGACACTATGTCCATTACATTAAAGAAAATGTTTGATTTCATAGACATTTTCCAAAAAATAGTACAACGCCTTGCTTTTATATCCAAACATAGTGATCATCATTCTTCGCTTGAATTGCTATAATTGTTAGAAGCCACTTTCATGACTTGGTGTTGTTGATCGGTGGTTGTCATTGATGTCAACCCAAGTAGCTCTGCTAACCCAATAGCTGCTTGAGGAATTTTGACCTACCAAATTAATATGTGCAGGGTCAATAATGTTGTTTATGGTTTCTACTTGTCGATATGTTTCCGTTGATATGTGACCACGCCAGTAGCAATTCTTCATGGTTTTGAGAGATATTCATTGAGAGATATTCATGTTTGAAGTTTGTACCCCCGGTTAGTGGGCTAGAATCCTTTGGGTTGTGGCATGGGTCATTGAAAAGTCATAATTAATATTTTTTAAGCTCCTAGAAATCTCCCACATTCACTTGTTGAAGCACTCTCAGCCTAAGCATTTATATAAATTGTGATCCTCATATCCTCCTCGTGCGAGGGAGGTTTACGCCATACGAAACGAGGTCATCGTGGAGTTTTCGCTCTAACGTTTATTCTACGAAGGTTCATCAGCTAAAATTTTATGAGCGCGAAGACTGAAAATCAAGGAATTGGCTTCATATGAAAGATCGTAGATCAAGGTACGAATATTTTGGAGATATGATGTTTCGACGGAAAGTCCGATGTTTTTGCTGAGGCTCCCACAAATTTCATACTGCAAAAGTGACCTTTAGAAAATCGTCATAACTCTCTCTCTGAGTATCGAGATTTGAATTCCATAAAAAGTGGCAGATGTGCATAGTTTATAGTTTACGCTCTATCAATTTGAGCCGAATGGAAAGAAACAATGACATGTGGCATGCCATACAAGTTTTCTCTAGCTGGAAACAGTGGGCATTTTGAGAGATTGGAGTATAACTCTCCACTTGGAGAATCCCAAATTGGTTGAAGACCTATGGCGTAGGAAAGACAACTAGAGAATACTATAGATGCTGAAAAATTAGATATTGGGGGATGCTAGAAATAACGAGAGATACACTAGATTCAATATCGAGCTCGTAGAAGGCAAAGAAAAAGCTAGATCATGTGTTGTGCAAGTTTATGCAAAAGGAACATAATTTCTAGGGAAAGAAAAGCAAAAGCAAGGTGCGAGCGGAGAGGGGTAGCATGACAAGGAGACGGCAACAAAGGTGCATAACTGCAGCAATAATTTCATCACACTAAAAGTCTTCAAGTGGGTAGCACGCATACAATCTTGTAAAGGAATCATTGTACTAAAGTGCATTCGTCATCTACATTGTGTACAAAATTTTACTAGTGTCTCTGCACTCAAAGAGTTAGAAGAGACGTGTCGGAGTTGGTCTGGGATGCATTCTTGTCGGTCTATTCATACCACCATTAGTGATCAAAATTTCTCTTGTGCATTTGCACCTCTTAGGTGTCATATCGAATAAATTTCACCATTCCACTAGGTCATGGATTCATTGAGTGGTACTAATTTTTCATCCGTTTTCCCTCATGAGGTACTTAATGAGTTCTCCTCTCTATGGTCCTTGAGTCGCGGGTCACTTTCATTCTCAGAAGTCATGTCGGTCGGTCCATGGGATGGCTCAACCAGTTTCTAGGGTCTCACGTGGTCAAATTAATGGAGTCGAAGTCAATAAATATCGAGCCAGGTCATGAGGAAGTCAATAAACTCAAAAGTCACGGCACACAGGGAGATCAAAGAAATATTTTAACCAAGCTTGATGTAATTTTCACCTCAAAACCATGTTTCTGAGGTGGCAAATATGATACTTTTCCTTTATTATCATTCATTATGTAATTTTATGTCGGCATGTATAATGAAGATCACAATTCGAGAGTCGGTATCTCCACTGAAAGTTGCGCATCTTGCCTGCAGATCGTACTGCAACATGTTCAACGTAAAATCATGCTCGAGGGTAGATCCATCGAGAAAGAGCCCGAGGAAAGATCTTTCCAACGGTATACCTACACTCTTGAAAGCCCGACTCCTGGAGTAGAAATTTATGCCTGAGTGAAGTAAAAGTCCTATATACCTAACCCTTCTTTTTCCCATCCCTTAAAATTTATGTTTAAAGTTTTATATTTTCTTTGATAAAATCCATTTTTCCTCCCCTCCGATTATAAAATCACATTATAAATACATACGCGATGAACCACTTCCCCTCCATGTCCCTTTAAAACCTTACAATAATGTTAAAAAGTTGTTGACCATAAGTACTTCGTTCCAAAACCACTTCCCCACCATGCTTTGACGAAAACTTTATAGTATCACTTTATAACAAAGTTTTTACATATTATAAACCCCACCACCTTAAGTCCCTTTCCATAGCGTGCAGCGTTTTGATTGCATGCCCCGATTGGCCCATCGCCCAAACCTACGATGCGGTGTGTTGAGCGACTGCTAGATATATTTAACAGATGGAATCGAAATGTATATCGTGACCGTCGATTGGATCCGTGATTCGACGGCTCCAGGCCCTAATACAGAACATCCTCATCGGTGCTTCCCAGCCCACTCCACGAGATTGCAACACCTCGACTAAACATCCTGCGATTATTCCCACGGCCCGTCGATCGCCCAATCCCATCCCGCGGTTTACAAGCCACCACGCACCCCAGCCACAGCAGGCGGTTCATACGTATCACTCCTATCCGCTCCCTTCCGATCCCAGATGCCGATTGACCCTTTGGCCCACCAAACAATATCTCCGCCCTTTCATAATAAATAATAAAAAAATCCCATTCCCCTTTGTAAAATCAAATCATATTTTATTTTATTTTACCACTCTCCCAGCTCCTTCATATAAAATCGTTTTCCCCTTTGTAAAAAGTGCCAAACTATTTTTTGTTATGAAAAATATCCCTTTGGCTTATCTTGCCCTATTCTTACATACCAATCGCATAAGAATTTTGGTTTTCATTCATGAATCAGGTGCATTGGCGCCGTCACATAACATATTACCATGTTTCATTATGTATTTCCTCTATGATCCCGATTGCGATTAATTTTTAAATGCATTGGACAACATATTATAAAAATTTTGTTATATGTTGTGTTTCCCTCACTACCCATTCGATTCCGGTGCAATGCGGGTCCCGCAGCTCTTTCCTTTGCATTCAAAAAATTAATTTTCCCTTCCACAAAGGTATATAATTTCATTTAATTTCAACAACATTTTATAAAAGTCGGTTTTCTTCAAATTGTAAATATGATCAGGTAGTTGAGAGTAAGAATAAATAAGATTCCCTACGGCGAGCAAAGTAAAGGATTTTCTCCTCAAATCACCTATCTTTCCTTCAACAACCCGCAATTGTGAAATCTGCCCAAATAGTCAAATGTATTGTTGTCCCTTATTTTTAAGTGGAATGTTAGATTTCTTTTCTATCATTGCACTTGATTCTTGGTAAAACCTGACTTAACACTACAATGGATCTATGTTCCCATTTCGGCCTATTTATTGTAATTGTAAATCATTTATAAAGTAGTACGTAACTCGGTAAGTAGGAGTAATAATGTGGATAAGACGCTTTGTGCTCCATTGTACGGTTGTGAGGGGAATTAATAAGAGATGCGAGCTTGGTTGTGGATCCATGTGGTATTATTTTTGGAATTTTTTCTCTCTTTGTGTTCATGTATAAATTTATTTATGTTCTTCCTCTCATCCATAAACATTTTGTTTCCTTTGAATGCTTTCAAGATAGAAAGGTAGAATCCATTTTATATGCTATGCCTTGGGAAATCATTCATACTCTGTGTTTTTCTTAATTTTGTTTAGAAAAAGCATCATTTATTATGCCCTTTTCGGCTCCTCACCAATCTCCATCCCACCTTTATTAAACTTTATTGCTAAAATTTCTTGCCTACCTTGCCCATAAATACATGACATACGATTTAATTCCCCGAAACTTCTTGTCCCATTTTATCCCACACATCCACGAACATTTAATTCATTTTTATTAAACCTTTTTCCTCATTTTACCTAGCTAATATCGGTACACATTTTCACTTTATTGAATATCATGAAGCCTACCTCTTGACCTTGTAGGAGCTAGCTAGAAGGTGAGGCATGGTTTACTTGTTACCCTGTTTTTCCCTTTCAACCTGGGGTCCAATTCAGGAGCTAACATCTCTGGCGACCATACTGGGGAAACCGATCTGACTGTCTACGAGCTTATATTCTCAGAACTCATCGACTGCGTTTGTTCCGTTTGAAGAAAAAATCGTATTAAGGCCATGTGAATAGTAAGTATTAAGAAACCCCGCCTAAGGTTAAAAACCTTGGTTACATTGAACACAACGCTTTTAAAGAAATCTCTGTGATTGAAGTAAAAGCTTGGTTTATTTGCCGACGGAGAAATAATATTAGTGGGACCCAATAGTGAGTTAACGTGTGGAGTTAAAGTGCTTAACCATAGTCAAAGCCTAGGTAAAAGCTCGGTTGATTTACCGCCAGCAGGTTTGGAAACCAAAACGCCTATATCGCGCCGCTTTTTCCCAGGGGCGAAACTACTACAAAAAAACGCGATCCAGTGAGATTTGGGCACGTCATCACCCAAAAAACTGCCCATTTAGCGCAGCTCTCAGATGTTATACTTCGGCCTTTGAAAAAACGCGAAATCAACGAGGATCATCCGATTTGGAGAGTGCTAGATCTGACGGTGATCGCATAGTAAAGTGTGTTAGTTCCCAAATCCACCTCAGGCTAAAATAAGGCAGAAAAAGGACAACACCAAACCATGCTCAACCTCGTAGCTAGCCCTACGAGGACAGGAGAGGGCTCTCTCCGGGTCAATCTCAAGGAAAATATTCAAAGGGGCTTGAGATGACTAAAACAACAACTGATCTTAGGCTAGATAAAAAAATAGGAGGGTTTGATTTTGATTTTTAGGGGTTTTTGTTGGAAAAAGGGAAAAACAATTTTTGGTCTTGGGGATGAGGCCAAATTCTTGCAGAGTTCAAGTTGGGGCGAGGTAGGCAGCGGCTTTAATGTCTTAGATCGAATGAATGGATTGAAAATACTTCTAAGGAGCTGAAGAGGGCAAGAGAGTGCAAGGATCCTCTTCAAACTGACGAAAAACATGTAAAACTAAACAAAAGTTTAAGGCAGAGCACCAACACACTAATGAGTTCTACCTTAGTTACTCATTTTTTTAATTCAGAAGCATAGAGAAAGGAAATGGCATACATATAACATTAATGAAACTTACAAGAACATGGAGAAAAACATCATCAAAACTCAGAAGCCATAAGGATCCCAACAAGTGCTGCAAAATTCTGGTCTTTCCTTTGCCAAAAATCTGAAATGAATGTACAATGAGGTGCCAAACTTTTCCCAAGTATCCAACCAGTCCAACCTCTGAAAATGATTGAGAAAATACATCATATAGACCATCCAAGAGAAATTACCTCCAAAACCCTAGGAGAGGGAAATGGACCTTACCTAGGCACAACTGAAGCATGAAAAAGCTGTAAAATGACTCTTTGGAACCTGACATGATGATGAAAACCCTCTGAATGATGGTACACTCAGCTGAATGGTGACATGGACCGACATTTGGACAACTCTGAAAGGAATGAAAGAAAACCCTAGACCTAATACCTAGTGACCAAATTTTGCTTGAAGACTCATTGAAATGACAAAATTTTACCTTGACACCTTAAAATCACTTTGAAAGAGCATGTTTAATCACTACAGGAAGGCTGCAAAGGCTGACACTAACATTGGCTCCAATGGGGATGGTAGCTCCTTGGAGGTGCCAAGAGCGACAGATCTTTGGGACAGCAGACCAGTGCCTTATCCATTGGGCAATGGAATCAAAAACTCAAACTGAAATGCATGACTGAAAACTGATGACTTGATGACACAAACTGACTCTCACTCAACTAAAAACTAACTCGATACTTAAACACAGCTGACAAACTGGAAAAATATGCTCAAATTAGAGCTTATTCAATACAACCTACTCTAATTGTTCCATTCATCACCTGATCAAGTGAAATGAAACAACCAATGAAACCATGTAAGCATCCTGGCTGCTATTTGATTTCTTCCCAAATGATTTTTGATGAACAATAAAAGAGAAGAATCGAAAGGCAACTCCCATGGAAACTTGGAATCAAGTTGACTGCTGATAAACTTGCAAAGCATGAATTGACTGGATGACTTCAAGAAAACTGCAAAAGGATCTTCATAAACAAAGCTACTGATTTCCATTAACAGATTACTGCTCTGGTCCAAGTGATCTTCATAACTGGATATTAAGATTTTCCTTACATCTGTGCTGTCTTTCTTTGGTGATTGCAGCAAGCTGTCAAAAGGATCCTGAATTTCATGAACAATCAAACTCTGTAGCTGATCCCAAACAGAACGAAGGTCCCCTTTATCAATCTCCTCATATGACTGCAAATCTTGACATGGGCTATGCAATGAACAATCTGTTAAACAAGACAATGAAGGCAACTTTTGAATAAGATTATTATCAACATTCTTTCCTGGCACATGGTTAACAAATGGAGCAGAATATTTACAGCAAACATCATCCAACACACGAGCAATAGGATCATCAAAAACTTGAAAAGACTACTGCAATGTATCCATTGAAACTGTATGACATCCTACTGGTTGTTCATATTTTTCTTGAGAGATATTATGAAGATTCTGCTTTATAAACTGAAATGCTTCGAAACAAAAGGGTACAGAATCCTCTTGCATCATTAAATCATGTATCTCATCTTCCACGTCTTCATCTGTAATCTGACCTTCAATTTCATTTGGTGGCTGCAAATCTGATGCTACAAGCTGCTCAGCTGAAGATTTACTATGCAATTTACCCTTCAAAAACTGGAATGATTCAAAACAAAATGGTACGGAGTCACCTTGTATCATTTGATCATATGTGTCGGCTTCCATGTCTTCATCTGCAACTTGACAATCAATGGTTTTCGGGGGCTGCAAATCTGAATATGAGAAGTCTTGAACAAGGATTTCATTGCGCTCAAGATGGTCTAGATCAAGGCTTGTTGGCAGTTGATTTCTGATTGCATGGAAGTTATCTCTGATGAAATGAAACGAATCAAAACAAAAAGGCAAAGAACCTTCACTTACTTCAAAATTTGCTGCACTTTCCTCATCATTGTCATAGCTGATATGTATCGGTTGATCATTGTACTTGAGCTGCTAAAAGTGAACTTCCTCCTTCCACAAACTAGCTGCTGATTTGTCTGCAAGATTAGCTTTTGTTTGGAGAACATAATCATCATCATACTGATCAAAATGAGGCAAATCATCAGTATAAAACACATCATCAAGCATACATGTCATATCAACAGCTCTCTCTTCTTCAAGATGATCTATAAAGCAATCACTATGAGAACTGGGATAAGAAACAAAATGTTTTGGATCAGCAACTTGTTTTTCTTCAATCATCAAGCCATGGGTTTGAACGCTATACTCATTCCTTGTGGTGTTCTTTTGCATCATCTCTTCTACTGCACTTACCAACATGTCAAGATTTACCTCTAAAGATGTCGATTTCTCCAAATATATGTTTTTCATCTCTTCTTCCTTCAACCTTGTCCTTCTGATCAGAAAATGAGCTTCTACATTTACTGCACTATTCTACATCTCGTGAAGTGTTGTAAGATTCCTTTCTCTCAACTGAAACTCCATTTCTGGATCAAAGGCACCCAGGTAGTGCAAGAGAGCAGATCTAGGAGAAGGTCTTATATCAGCTGGCATCGAATAATAAACTTGGTTAAATTTGGCAGAAAACTGTTGTACTGTCTCCCCTGGCAGTCTTTTCAGCTGGTTATACTCTTCTATAATAAGGAAAGGATTCTGTCCGATCACCCACCTGTTGAGGAAAACTTCGACGAACTGCTGGAAATATGAGATGCTCGCATCAGGCAAAGCTTTGAACGAACTCTTCACTTTGGCTTGCAAAGAAAGAGCAAAAATCCTAATACTAACATCCTCATCATCAACTTCAAAAAGATCTAAAAAAGTCTCAACATTTTGCACATGTTGCTAAGCGTTGACATTGTTACATTCACCGTCAAATCTTGGTAGATATAGGTCATAATTTTTAGGGAAAGCATGAAGAACAGAAGGTAAAACAAGAGGTTTATACCTATCTGGAACTATATAAGGTGTAGGAGTATATACAAGAGCTACGGGACCAGTCTTGTTTTCTTTAGGCTCATCACTCTGAAAAGAGTCATCATAAGATGTGGGAAAAGTAAGGAGACCAGGATCAAAGGGAAACTTAGCATTTACACTTTTTGAATGGGTCGAGTGAAGATTTTGATCATCTTTATCATACAAAAAATTCTGAAAAACTTGCAAGATGGCTTCAAGAATAGCAAAGAAGTAGTTTACAAGAAAGCAGACTAGATGCTGAATACCATTCCACTTTGGATACCTGAACTTTGTGTAAGATCCTTCCATTTTCGCAGAGAAAGAGTTAGTCCTCCAGTGGAGTCTCTACATTGATTGGAGTCACCAGGTGAATGATTTCAGCCTTCTTATGTCTGATTGTTGTCCACCATCAACTATCAGATCTGAACTTGATACATGTACTAGGGCAAGACAATCTACAAGTCAAGTGTCACGTTCACAAGCTAGACCGGAGATTGACTGAAGCAGCGTTTATCTACTTCCGCTAATGCAAAGCAATAGCGTTTCGAAGGCTACCTGGCTAACTTCAGGCTCTGTCTGTAGCTTATAAAAACAAATAACACCAACAAGAAAACCATTTTCTTCCCCAGTATGGTCGCCATTATGTTAGTTCCCAAATCCACCTCAGGCTGAAATAAGGCAGAAAAAGGACAACACCAAACCACGCTCAGCCTCGTAGCTAGCCCTACGAGGACAGGAGAGGGCTCTCTCCGATTCAATATCAAGGAAAATATTCAAAGGGGCTTGAGATGACTAAAACAACAACTAATCTTAGGCTAGATAAACAAATAGGAGGGTTTGATTTTGATTTTTAGGGGTTTTTGTTGGAAAAAGGGAAAAACAATTTTTGGTCTTGGGGATGAGGCCAAATTCTTGCAGAGTTCAAGTTGGGGCGAGGTAGGCAGCGGCTTTGATGTCTTAGATCGAATGAATGGATTGAAAATACTGCTGAGGAGCTGAAGAGGGCAAGAGAGTGCAAGGATCCTCTTCAAACTGATGAAAAACATGTAAAACTAAACAAAAGTTTAAGGCAGAGCACCAACACACTAATGAATTCTACCTTAGTTACTCATTTTTTTAATTCAGAAGCATAGAGAAAGGAAATGGCATACATATAACATTAATGAAACTTACAAGAACATGGAGAAAAACATCATCAAAACTCAGAAGCCACAAGGATCCCAACAAGTGCTGCAAAATTCTGGTCTTTCCTTTGCCAAAAATCTGAAATGAATGTACAATGAGGTGCCAAACTTTTCCCAAGTATCCAACCAGTCCAACCTCTGAAAATGATTGAGAAAATACATCATATAGACCATCCAAGAGAAATTACCTCCAAAACCCTAGGAGAGGGAAATGGACCTTACCTAGGCACAACTGAAGCATGAACAAGCTGTAAAATGACTCTTTGGAACCTGACATGATGATGAAAACCCTCTGAATGATGGTACACTCAGCTGAATGGTGACATGGACTGACATTTGGACAACTCTGAAAGGAATGAAAGAAAACCTTAGACCTAATACCTAGTGACCAAATTTTGCTTGAAGACTCATTGAAATGACAAAATTTTACCTTGACACCTTAAAATCACTTTGAAAGAGCATGTTTGATCACTAAAGGAAGGCTGCAAAGGCTGACACTAACAAAGTGCACAAGTGATAACTCAAGGTATGATCCGGCGGTTTGATATTATTTAATGTTGATTTTATTCATAAAAGTTGAAATACGAATGCGTGGGCCATTTTTTAATCAAATATATGTCGCACTGGTAGCATAAGTGTGTGCTATGATATAGGTTTGAAAGGTTTAAAAGGATCGCGCCATTGACATATTTTGTCATTACAATAAGAGTAAGGTTTTTTTAAGTGTTTTACGTGTTCCCCTATGTCACGTTAATCTTTAAACATTTGTTTGAGAAGGCGGACATTGTTAAAGTGCTGTTAGAAAATAATATAACTACAACCACTTATTCCAGTCATATATTTCTGTTATCAGAGTATAAAGTCAGATCACCCCAGTAAATGTTTCCTTGTAAATGTTTTTTAGAGTCTGTTAGGCTAAAACATAATTTTTGTATAGTAGAAATTTATGCACACTGGCTTCAAGAAGATACATAAGGGCTAATCCAGATCCAAATCCTCCCCCTATGTTTGAAAATCCAAATATTATTCCAAGAATTGTCAGAAGAAAAGAAGGATCAATAAGTCCCAAACCTATCTTCAGATCCTATACTTGGCCCAGTGAGTGGTTTTTTGTAGAAGATCTTTCCTTTGATGAAAGTTTTGAGCTTTCTTTGTTTAGAAATAAGTCTAAAACTAACATTGGTGATGAATTTTTAGATCCTAATTTCCTTGTAGATATTGAAGTTCAAAGAGAAAATTCCTCCATTGATGACTACATTTTGAATTCTCCTCAGTCATCCATCATTGTAACTAATATCACAGAGCCTTCAGAATCATCAGGAACAAAATTCCCTCCTCCTAATTCATCAACATTCCCATCAGTTAATCCTCAGTTATCATCTCCTCCATCAACACCTCCCTTAAATCCTACAAACACTGTTGTAAATCCACCTAGAGCCATGGCTGCCCGGTATGCTCCCCTGGTTTTACCTCAGGTCTTGAATGATATGCCTGCTGATTATCAAAGTAAAATTTATATCTTTGATGCCACTGAGAGCATTACAGCCCAGCAGCATGTTGATAGGATGAATGAATTTTTTGATCTACATGAGGTGGAAGAAGAGAATGTAACTACTAGGTTTTTTGTTCAGAGCTTTGGAGGTGAAGTTAGGAAATGGTTCAGAGCCTTACCAGTAGGCTCAATTCACACTTTGCAGGAGTTTCACACACAGTTCTTGGACCGGTGGGAGGTAAAGAAAAACCCACTACAAATTTTGTCTAAATATGAGAATATTAAAAGAAATGTGGATGAAACTATGCAGGACTATTGTTTAAGATTCAATGTTGTATATAATGCTATCCCAGCTAACCTGAAACCTCCTGTGGGATTAGCATTACTGAAATTTTCAGTTGGTTTTGATGTTGATATGGCATATCAGCTGCAGGAAAGAGATCCCACTACGTTGGAAGACGTGCAGAAGATAGCAGTAAGCATTGAAGCGAATATGTTGGCTAAAATATCTCAAGCCAGAGCGGAAAAGAGAGTCACGGTAAAAGAGGAATCCTCTCCTTCAGACAACAAAATGGACACTTTGATTCAGATGGTGGAAAAAATGGTTGATCGATTAACCATTACAGATAGACCTGAGCCTCAAATAAGAAATCTGAATTTCAGAGGGCAGCAACCACAATTTAGAATTAAGCAGAGAGAACAAAGAACGTAGGACCAAGCAGCGCCACCACAGCAGCAGGTTAAAACTCCACTGCAGCAGAATTACGTGCAAGGAACAGAGATAGATGAGGATTATGATCCTTTTTTTGAAGCCAACCATTTCTTCATAGTTGATGGTGTGCCAATTTTCCTCACAAAAGACGAAGAATACACAATGGCGACTCCAGACATTCAAAGAGACGAAGATTTCATTTTGGCTAATGACGTAGTGTTGGAAGAAGAGTTCGATGACTACCAGAGAGGGTACATGAATGCCTTATCAACATAAAAAATGTATTATTCTCTAAGGAACAGAAACATTACAATCAGTATTATTCAGAAAATAAAGGAGCTCCAAATGAAGAACAATGCACAGAAGAAAGAAAAAGAGCTGGCCGATCCTTCCTCCAGCAAAGCACCTACCTTTAATAACACTACAATTGAGAAGAATCAACAGAGCGCAGTAAAGGAGCAAGAAGAGAAGAAAGATCCTCCCATTAAAGAGGTAGAAAAAGCTCCTTATTTTAATTTGGAGAACAAAATTTCTAAATTGAAAGTATCCATGCCCCTGACTAAGTTAGTAAAAAATAGTACTTATAAACACCAAGTGTCTAAAGTCTTTCAAATAGACTTTTTTTTTGATATGGTGAATGTAGAAGATGATTACCCTGAACTCATCTTTGGTCCAACTATAGAAGAATCTGAAGAAAATGAAGTCCCTCCCTTTTACCTGAGTCTTAGAGTACATGAGTTCATCCTGCATAATGCTATGTTGGACTCTGGAGCCTCACATAATTTGATGCCCAAAGCCGTCATGGAAAAGCTAGGCCTTGATATTACTCGAAAATGCCATGATTTGTATTCCTTTGACTCAATTAGGGTCCATTGTATTGGTTTTATCAAAGACTTGGTAGTGTCTTTAGATCAAATCCCAACCAAAAATGTCTTGATGGATGTAGTTTTTGCTGATGTCCCACCAAGGTTTGGAATGCTTCTATCTGGGTCTTGGGGTGCAAAACTCAAGGAAACTATGCAACTTGACTTCTCTTATGCCACTATCCCTGTATTTGGCCAGTTGAGAAAGCTATATAGGGAAAATAAAATGAAATATATGATTACTAGAAGAGATAAGCCCGTAAACCATCCCATTAATGTTGTCCATACATATTTAGAGTCCTTTGTCTTGTATTCTGATGGTGGTTTACATGATGAGAATGTTCAGTTAGTATAAATAGATGAAATACCTGAGATTTCAGAGAATTTCAGAGAATTCCTCAAACAGGAAAAAGAGAAAGCAGCAAGCACTTCTGAGTCTCCTGCTTTCCAGCAGCCAAAATATAGTGAACAACCAAAAATCAGCCAAGGTAAAGAAGAGAAAGAAACAAAATTCCAGCATCTACAAGAAGAAGAAGAAGGCCTGTGGAGCATGGATTTTGATGGAGCTGTTGGTAAGGATGGAGCTGGTATTAGGATATGGATTAGGAGCCATGTTTTCCAGCCTAAATAGGTTCCCAGCAATGTTAGAGCATGTGCTTATAAGTTGGCTTTTGATTTCTCTAACAATGAAGTAGAATATGAGGCTTTGATTGCAGGTCTCAAAATTTTGAAGAAGTTGAATGCAAAAAGGATTTCTGTGTATGGTGACTCTGAATTGATAATCAAATAGGTTAAAGGAGAATACCAAGCTAAACATCCGAGATTTAGGGCATACAGAAATGCAGTCTTGGACATCTTGAAGACATTCCCAGAGTACACTTTGACAGCAGTACCGAGGATGCAGAATCTCATTGCTGATTCTCTTGCCACTACTGCCAGCAACTTGAAGATTCCGATGAACTCAAGCAATAAGTTTGAAATCTATGTCAAACATAGGCCCGCTGTTCTAGAAAATCAAAGGTATTGGCAAGTATTTTGGGATGAAAATGAGATTAATTATTTTTTGCAGAGTGATGGAAAATTCAAAGACACTCTAATAGAAGGTGAGTATGAGGTTGAAGATCAGGAGATGGAAGAAAACCAGATAGAAATATTGCAGCTGAAGGATAATGTAATTCCTAGAAGTCTCATACCTCTAGAGGAGCTTTTTGACCAGGACGATGTGGCAAAGAAACCAGGCTTGGTTCCCAAGGAGAAAGGAGTTGAAGATGTGAATCTTGGAACAACTGACCAACCCAAGTTTTTGAAATTGTCAAAGGCATTGTCCCCTGAGGTAAAGGAGAAGTATGTTAAGTTGCTTTCTGAATTTTTTGATGTGTTTGCATGGGATTATTCAGATTTGAAAGTGTATGATAAGAATATAATCTAGCATACTATTCTTATCAAGCTGGATTTGAAGCCATTTATACAGAAGCTGAGAAGGATCAATCCCAAGCTACTACCATCCATCGAAAAAGAGGTAAAAAGGTTGTACAAAGAAGGTATTCTAGTCCCCATTAGATTTTTTGACTGGATTTAAAATTTGGTTCCAGTACATAAGAAGACAGGAGAGATAAGATTGTGCATAGATTTTCAGAATTTGAATAAGGCATCCTTAAAGGATAATTATCCACTTCCGAAAATGGACCATATTCTGCAGAGAGTAGTTGGAGAATCTAGGATGTCACTACTTGATGGCTACTCAGGCTACAACCAGATCTTGGTGCATGAGAAGGACCAAGACAAAACCACCTTCACAACACCCTAGTGAACCTTTCAATATGCCAAAATGCCATTCAGGCTGAAGAACGCTGGAGCTACTTTCCAGCGTGCAATGGAAATTGCCTTTACCAATGAAAAAGATGTTTTTCTTGTTGTTTATTTGGATGATTTGACAGTATTTTCAGGTTCATATGATGAGCATTTGCATCATTTTGGAGTTGTTTTCAGCGATGCTGAAAATTTGGGATTTCTCTCAATCCCAAGAAGAGTCTTTTTGCTATGGATGAGGGAAAATTTCTAGGGCATATCATCTCTAAAGATGGTATCTGTATTGATCCATCTAGACTGGAGGAAATTCAACACATAAATCTTCCATGAAACAAGAAAGAGATCCGAGCATTCAATGGTAAGATGAATTTTTTGCGTAGATTTATACCTAACTTGGCTGAACATTTGAGAGAAATGATCAATATGTTGAAGAGGGACAACACTACTAAATGGAGTAAGGAAGCTATCAAATCATTCAATCTGGTAAAGTTTTCTTTTTCCAATGCCCCAGTTTTGATTAGTCCCGACTATACTCAATATTTTTTCATATTTTCGTTTGCATCTGAGCATACTCTAGCTATTGTTTTAATGCAAAAGAGAGATGAGGTCAAAAATCCAATTGCATTTTCCAGTAGGACTATTAGAGATGTTGCCTTAAGATATAATATTATTGAAAAACAAGCATTGGCTCTTATAAAGGCATTGAAGGATTTTAGGGTCTATATTCTCCATTCACATACTATAGCATATGTCCCTAACACAACAGTGAAGGATATCTTGATGCAAACTGATCCAGAAGGTCGAAGAGGTAAATGGATAGCAGCTATGTTGGAGTACAACTTGGATATCAAGCCCATGAAGTTGATCAAAGGCCAAGGCTTGGCGAAATTGATGGCCCAATCAAATCTACATGCCCTGGATATAAACCTCATTACAACAATGTCAGAGGATGAAGATTAAGGTCTGCTTGTGCCTATTTTAGATATTTTTCTGCGGTCTCCTTGGTATTCAGATATTTTTTATGTCCTTCAGCATCTGTCACCTCCTCCAGGAATGTCTAAGAGTAAAGGTAGATCTTTGAAACTTAAATCTGCAAAATATTTCATTTTAAACAGTTCTCTGTATTGGAAAGATCTAGTCATACAGCCATCAGTGATCAAAATTTCTCTTGTGCATTTGCATATTATGAGTCCCATACCGAATAAATTTCACCATTCGGCTAGGTCATGGATTCATTGATGGTACTAATGTTTCATCAATTTTCCCTCATGAGGTACTTGCTGATTCTCCTCGCTATGGTCTTTAGTCATGAGTCACTTTCATTCTCAAAATCATGTCAGTAGGTCATAGGATGGGTCTCATTAGTTTCTAAGGTCTCACCATGGTCAAATTAATGAGTCAAGTGTCAATAAATATCAGTAAGGTCATGAGGAAGTTAATAAACTCAAAGTCATAGCACGTGGGAGATCAAAGAAATATTTTATTCAGCTTGATGTAATTTTCACCTCAAAACCATGTTTTGAGGTGAAAACATGATACTTTTCATTTATTATCATTCATTATGTAATTTTATGTCAGCATGTGTAATAAGTCACAATTCAGAAGCTGTTATCTCCACAAAGTAAGCACCCTGCCTTCAGAGAATTTTTCGCAACATTTTCAGCTTCAAATCACGTTTCAAGTAGATCCATCAGAAAGAGCCCAGAAAGAGCTTTCCAACGGTATACTACACTTTTGAAACTGACTCCTGGATTGAAATTTATGCCTTAGTGAAGTAAAAGTCCTCTATATCCTAACCCTTCCCCTTTTTCCCATTTTTCCCTTAAAATTTATGTTTAAAGTTTTATATTTTCTTTGATAAAATCCCCTTTTCCTCCCTTCGATTATAAAATTGCATTATAAATACATATTCGATTAACCACTTCCCCTCCATGTCCCTTTGAAACCTTATAATAACGTTACAAAGTTGTTATTATAAGTACCCCCCACCTTTCCAAACCACTTCCCCACCATACTGTGAAAACTTTATAACAAAGTTTTATATTATAAATCCCACCACCTTAAGTCCCTTTCCATTGCAATTGCAACATTTTGATTGCGTGCCCCGATTGGTCCATTGCCCAAACCTCCGATGCGATTGTGTTGAGTGACTCCCGATATATTTAACCCCTGATGGAATCTCCCCGATGTATACCCCAACCGTCGATTGGATTCGTGATCCGACGGCTCCAAGCCAATCGGAACATCCTCATTAGTGCTTCCCAAAAGCCCCTCCCTGATTGCAACACCCCGACTAAACATCCTCTGATTATTCCACAGTCGTCTATCGCCCAATCCCATCCGACGGTTTACAAACCATCGTGCCCCAATCGCATCGGCGATTTCATACGTATCACTCTATCCCACTCCCCTCTGATCCCCAATGCCAATTGAACCTTTGGCCCACTACATAATATCTCCTTCCTTTCGTAATTAAAAAAAAAAAAATCCCATTCCCCTTTGTAAAATCAAATCGTATTTTATTTTATTCTACCAAAAGGCTCTCCGCTCCTTCATATAAAATCGTTTTCCCCTTTGTAAAAAGTGCCAAACTATTTTTTGTTATGAAAATATCCCTTTGGCTTATCTTTCCCTATTCTTACATACCATTCGCATCAGAAGTTTTGGTTTCAATCGTCAATTTCAATGGCGATGTCACATAACATATTACCATGTTTCATTATGTATTGCTTCCCCCCTCTGATCCCGATTGCGATTAATTTTTAAATGCATCGCACAACATATTATAAAATTTTGTTATATGTTGTGTTCCCTCCTACCCCTTTTGATTTCGATTGCAATGCGGGTCCCGCCTCCCTTCCCTTTTCCCATTCAAAAAATTAATTTTCCTTTCACAAAGGTATATAATTTCATTTTATTTCAACAACATTTTATAAAAGTAGGTTTTCTTAAAATAGTGGAAAGCAATTTTCAGCTGGCCGAGAGCTAAAATTAAATAAAGATTCCTACAACAGCAAAGAAATAGGGATTTTCTCCTCAAATCACCTATTTGTCCTTCAACAACGTAATTGTGAAATCTGCCCAAATAGTCAAATGTATTGCTGTCCCTTATTTTTAGGGGCATAATGTTAGATTTCTTTTCTATCATTGCACTTCAGTTCTTCAGCTGTTAGAATAGCTCCCTTTTTCTGTGGATCTATGTTCCCACATTTTAGCCTATTTATTGTAATTGTAAATCATTTGTAAAGTAGTCTGTAACTCAGTAGTAGGGGAATAGTGTGGATAGAAAGCTTTGCGCTCCATTGTATAGTTTGACAGGGAATTAATAAGAGATGCAGCTCTGATTTGTGGGATCCATGTGGTATGAGTTTTGGCATTTGTTCTCTCTTTGTGTTCATATGTAAATTGTTATGTTTCACCTCTCATCCATAAACATTTCCCTTTGAATGTTTTCAAGATAGAAAGGTAGAATCCATTTTATATGCTCTGCCTTGGGAAATCATTCATACTCTGTGTTTTTCTTCTGTTTGAAAAGGATCCATTTATTGTGCCCTTTTCAATTCCTCACCAATATTTTCATCCCACCTTTATTAAACTTTATTGCTTAATTTTTTTGCCTACCTTGCCCCATGAAATACCCTGTGTCCTAATTTAATTCCCCAACTTCATACTGTCCCATTTTATCCCACACATCCCTGAACATTTAATTCATTTTATTAAACCTTTTCCCCATCATTTTACCTAGCCTAATATCAATACATATTTTCACTTTATTGAATATCACAGAGAGAGCCCTCTCCTGACTTTGTAGGGCTAGCTACGAGGTTGAGCATGGTTTAGTTGTTACCCTGTTTTTCCACTATCAGCCTAGGGTCCAATTTGGGAGCTAACAGGATCATCATTAGGTGGTTGTGTCATAGTTGGGGTTATGTTCTAGTTTGTCTTCTTCTTATACATCATTCTATATCATTATAAAGTGGACAATTTTCCCTAGTATGGGAGTCCATTATTCTTTTATTCTTCTATAGGGTGGTAGGGTGGTGCTAGGGTGAGTTGTAGCTCATTGGGTGTTGGGGCCTCTGTTCAGTTGACTACTAAAAAATCTCGGGTGTTGGAGCGTCCATCTAGTGGGAGCTGGAGAAGAATTATTTTCTAGATTCTAGGAAGTTGGAGCTTTATTTTCAATTGGAGTTGAATATTAAAGAATTGTTAGAAAAGAATTAGGTGGTTTTTGTCTTGGAGTCGGTTTCCACCTTAAAATCTGTGTGCATTTTTGTTCCTTTTGTTTGCTTCTATCATTGTACAAACACAGATAATAATTGAAGATTAAGTAATGCTCTAATTGAAAGGAATACTAAGTCACCCCCCCCCTCCCTCTCAGTGTTTCCAACAATTGGTTTCAGAGCTTGGTTCCTTCAATAGCATTTGAACAACTGGAAGGAGGTCATGGAGCATACCAAGAATGATGTACCTATGTTCAATGAAAATAATTATGCACTCTGGAAAGGAAGAATGGAGGTCTATCTCTTGGCGCAAGGTTACTAAGTATGGGACACTATTCAAAATGGATTTACATCAACCACGGATGAACAAGGTGAGAAGAATTTGGTAAATGATGCAAAATCAAAGAATATTAATATCAGTGGACTTATTGAATCTAATTATCATAAGGTGTTGGGTTGTAAAACCGCAAAAAATGTATGGGACAAGCTTGAGAATGTATATGCGGGTGAATCAAATGTCAAAGAAGCAAAGCTTCAAATATATAGAGCAAAATTTGAGCAACTCAGAATGAAATAAGATTGCAACATTGCTACATACTTCCAATACGTTGATGAAATAACCAATACTCTGGAAGGATTGGGAGAGCCAGTTCATGAGAAGACTATTATATGAAAGATTCTGAGAACGATACCAGGGAGATTCAACCCAAAGGTATTGGTCTTAGAATACAGTGAAAATTTGGACAAACTCAACAAGAGGAATTACATGGAGTTCTCATAGCATATGAAATGAGACTTGATGAAGAAGAGGGTACTTCAAATCTAGAAACTGGGTTCGTTACATCTAAGAAAACCAATAAGGACAAACAACCTTCAATTGAAATGAAGTTCACCTGCAAGTGTGAAGAAAAGGGAGATGATGGAGAAGGTATTTTAGATGAAGAATATTCTTACTTCACGAGAAAACTAAAAATTGGTAAGGGAAAATTCAAAGGTAAACTTCCATTGATATTTTTTGGCTGTGGTGAGGTTGGGCATTTCGTAGAAAAATTTCCAAATAGAAGTGATGGCAAATCAAAAGGAAAGAAAGACTTTAAGAAATTCAACAAGCAAGGATCCAGGAGGAACTTTCTCTCTAAATGAGATAGCTCATCATCTGATGAAGACAATGACAGTGAAGAAGAAGCCAATGAGAGAGTATTGTTTATGGCCAAGCACAATAAACAAGAGGTATCAAACAATGAAGAATAAGACCATAGAATAATTTTATAAGGAAGCAATCAAGCTTATAAAAGATCTCAAGGCAAAGAAGATCCGTTCCAATACTCTTGAAGAACAAGTTCAAGGTCTCAAAATTGAATTTGAAGAACACAAATGCATTGAATAGTCACTTCAAAAGAAGTTGGAAGAAACCAACCAGGAAAGGGAAGAATTAGAAGGAAAAGTAGTCTCGTTGCGTGAGGAAGTGAAGAAAGGAAAAACTATTCAGAACTATGCCAATAGCTCAAGGGCATTGGAAGAACTCATCAACAATCAACAATATTACAACGACAGAAATGGCATCGGTTACAAAGAAGAAGAACCAGGACCTTCTACAACAAAATACAATGAACCTATGAGATCTGACATGCATGTAGACTTCATTGGAAAATATTTGCAAGAACAGCCTTGGAAGACAATTCCTCGATGAAAATTTCTATCCAGTACCAACATATTTTTTATGGCTACTTGATAGCGGGGTCATCTACACTAATGACCTTCCACAACCACAGTCCCGTTTTGCTCAAATTTTTAACAAGTTGTGTGTACAACTGCATTCAAAATTTCTGCATGCCCAAGCAATTCACAAATTGGGCAAATTCACAACATGTTCTTGATATAAATCAACCATATCATATAACCCTCGGCAGGTACATATAGTAAACCACGTTCACCACATCACATATTTCATATTTCTCCAACTAACCATTATACAACCATTATACGTAATATATCCATACATATATTATGGTGTTCTTCAATTATTGGAAACATTTCAATGAAGTACAACAATAATCAAGCATACTTTTATCAACTCGCAACCTTAATACATCTTTGATTTGGGTCAAGCCACAAACCTCAACACATACGTATGCATGGGCCCCACTGCTAACGATCATCTCCATCCAACGGTTGTTATCGCGTCGCGCCGCTTCATTTGATCCGACAGTTATCACTTGGCCAAGATGCACGAAAAATAACGACTAACCATCGACTCCATCAGAGGGCTCGTATTCCATCGCGACGTGACTTCTGATCGGACGGATATCGCACGGCCAAGATGAACGAAAAATAACACACGATGGCGTGCAGTGAGAGTGGCTTTTCAAATTATTTCAGGGACACATGTCAGCTGCTCTATGGAATCGCTCCCACCTCTTCAATACCACCCACCATGTAAAGGTGGTGTGATGAAAACCATCGGTTCACTCCAACCCGCCGTTACTGTTCATGCAGTCACGGTTCTGCTCTTCCTCGACGCGCCATGTTCCGTTCAACTCACTTTCGTGTACAACATCGATTCGTGGTTCCAATACGCTCAACGATACTATTCAACTGTTATCCTTATAATGAATCTCCATTGTAGTTAAAGCTCATTCATAGCAATTAGACTCCATCGTCGATCATCCACTCAACAAACCAAGCTTGTTCCTTCACTCAGTCACTCATTCACAGAGAGCATGGTTCATTCGTCTTTCGAGGGAAACAGGAAATTCATACAAAACAAGGTTCTTCACTACAGAATTTCCCCACAATCACTCCTTGACTCACAGTCTATTGTGATGGTTCTTAACACGGTTTTTTATCTCTCAAATTTCCCTATCCTTTCTTGTTGGACTTGGCTCAATTACATAAAATCATTCCTCAAGAACTCATGCATTCATACAGGATTTAATTCAACAAATTCACAATAATACTGAATCAATTCTTCATATGATTCGACCAAGAAGACATAAAATCACACATGGAACTTATAAACAATTCTCCATAAATAGATATATATACATACATATACAGGTGATCAATCTCAAAAGCAAATTCTTAAAATTTCATGGCAGGCCATATATTCAGTTTATTGGCCATTATCCTCCTACTCTGTTGCTGAAGAGGTTCTCTATCTCTCTAACTCTCTCTCCTCTCTAAACACTTCAGGATTACATTTATACCACAAGGATGACCTGAATCGATTCAGGTCTCCCAACAGTTCAACAACTCTTAGCATTCTCGATTCCTAAAATCAGACTCAATAACTGAACTAATCCTAAACTGACTATTCGTATTCCTATCTTAACCAATTTCTCATGTTCTCAAAATGACTTGAGAAAAATTACAATTCCCTACCAAAAATATTCAAAATATTAATATTTACAAGAAATTTAAAGAACATGGGATCCCCTATGTCTTCTTATGTACAAAGTAACTTTTGAGCCTAATGCCCCTGCATCAGACTCCCAAGCTTCAAATTATTCATGATCTCCTAATCATGTGCTCTTCGTCTCTGCCTCCAGGATCCCACACTTGGTTTTGCTGCTGCCCATCAGCTTCATCATCCTTCAACTAATCTTCTCCAGGCTTCCAGACTTTGTTCTGTAAGTCACCTCCAGCTATACTTTCACTATCTACTTTTGTTTTCCCGGTACAAAAATCCTTTTGTTTCCTTGCTGCTGTCTGCTATTTTGGAGACACCCTTACCATAATTCTTCTGATGTATTCAATCTCCATGTCCATATTATCCTCTAGCTGGAAATCATCTTGCCCTCTGTTGCAACTTTCAATCTCTGTTGCTACCAATATTGCTGCTCTTGCAGTCTCACATGCTATTAACATGTTTACTACTCCTGTAGGCGTTATCCCCCATGTTGCATCTGCTGTCACCATGGGTGTTGTTTCTTCCCCTTCCTGTCCTTCTTCAACACTTTTCTTTTTTTCATCATCTGCAATTTTATTCTCAGAAAACAATTCACCATTTGATTTCCTACCAGCAATGACATACTCATCTAGTATACTAGTAAACAAAATTTGATTCTGCAAGCTAGTATCTGCTCCTCTCTTCTTCACAGCTTCAGGCATCCTTGCTCCAGGGTCTGCAATCCCTTTCTCTTCTTCAAATGCTCTCAACAAAAAACTCGGCCATTTCTCCTTTATTTGTTTTACATCTTCAACATGCTGGAAGTTAGACTTAGCATTTTCTTCTCCTTTGTGGGCAATCTTCAGCAATTGCCTCTCATCCTCCTGATGGATTTTTGAGATCCAATCAAGTTATCTAGCCATTGTATCTTCATCTTCTGTCAGCATGGAATGCTGATTCTTCCTCACTTCAGCAGCTTCCAAAACTTTTTCTTCAGGCTGGCTTTGGCCTACCCAACTAGCCAACTCCTTTTTGTCAATGGTAGTGACAAATCCCTGCATATGAGACATCGTTGTCTCATCCTCCTTCATCAGCATTTTTTCTTCTCTCAAGACAATTTCAAAGGATGAATTGTCTTCTGCGCCACTTGTACACATAAACAAACTGTCAGTGTTAAGACCATGAGACCCAATGATCTCAATTGATGACCTGGTCACCAATTCTTCTCCCGACATTTCTAAGTCTAGTTCAAGGCTCAGAAATTCTTCATCATCTTTCTCTGCACATGGATCATCAGCAGTAAAGTTCCAATGCTTTAATGCATCCTTTTCCTTTGAAAACACACCAGTATGTTGTGCAGAACTCCTTTCCAAACCTTCTATCAGCACTTCTGCATGTTGATCTGCATCCTTCATGAGACTGTCAGCTAGTCTCACTTTTCTTCCATCATCTGCTTCATGAAATCCATCCATGAAGATATTCCTGCCTTGTTCCCTCAGCAAACCATCTTGTGCATAGGTCCTCTACTCCTCCAGTTCTCTTCTCTGGAAGTCCAACCTCCTATACAAATCAACAACTTCCATAGGAGTAGATTTCGGGAACCTTACACAACCTTCTATGCCTTTGCTTATTGTTGATCAATCCTTTGTTGGCCCTTCTTTCTCAACTTCAACATTCTGCTAGATATATTCATTTGACCCTTCCGTCTTCACCTCTCCCTGAGATCTCACTATCTCAGCATTGATATGAATAGACTTCAGATTCAATGTCTTCTTCTCACCAACAAACTCTGAAGCTTGTTCATCTTCCAATGATGTACCTGCAAACATACACAACCTTTTAGTTTTCAAATCACAAGACCTTTCAGCCTTGGCTGCTTCCTCAAGCACTTCTTCTTGAACAAGTTTGCACATGGGATCTTCAATTCCCATCCTTGCCTCAAGAACTCTGGGTTCTTCTTCCTCTGTGGAGTCTGTCATCACTTCACATTTGTCAGACTCAAGAACAAAAGTCCTCACATCATCTAGACTTGTCCAATAACTCAGGAATTCCTCAATGATTTCCTCCTCAGCAAGATAAGATTCTTGCTGCCTCAAGTCTTCACTATGTCTCACAAGATCTCCTGCAGGTCTCCAATCTTCATCTGTGCTCTGTTCTGCTTCACAAGTAGAAATTTCTTCCTTCAACTCAGCTACTCTGAGTTCTTCTCTCAATAAGGTAATCTTCTTTTGCCTCAACCTCATCTGTAATGGTTTCCATTTCACATTCTTCCTCATGAGCCAACCAACTCTCTGGCTTTCTTCTATCCTTAGTTTCAATCTGTTGAACTCTTCCTTGATCTTAGAAAATTCTTTCCAATATTCTTCATCTGTGAGTCTGTTCCTCATGCCATTTTCTTTGGCATATTCCCACACTCTGTTGCTGTGGCCTCTTTCAAAACCTCTGCAATCTCTGTAATCCCTGCCATGGCTCTCAGTAGCCATTTTCTTCTCTAGGAGTTCTTCACTCACAAGCTGCACTAAGCCTCTGCAACAGCAAGCTCTCTTGCTGCAACTTACCTCACCAATCCCTTCCTCTGGATCCGGCTTTTGGCAAGTACTGGTCCCCTCTCTCAGGAACCTTCTGAGCACTCTCTTTTGCTCACTAGTCTTCACTTTGCAACTTTCTTGAGAGCACCTCTTTTCTTCTGTCATCCAACCTCTGTTGGGAATATTCCAGGTTATGCCACACTCTTTCTGCACTCAGAATCCCTTGTTTGACTCTTCTACCACTGCTCTCAAAGTTGTTATCTACTTCTGCTGAGATGTCTTCAATTGTCTGCACTCTGACTTCTGCAAACAATCCTTCAACCAGAGTTAAACACTGCTCATATTCTTTTGAGAACACTGCAATTGTCCTCCTTTATCCAGCCTTTAGCTGAATACCAGGCTCACTATCTTCACTATCAAACTCTGTCTTCAACTTTCCGCAACCATAATTCTACAATTACAAATTCAATCAGATTAACGTTAATTACCTGCAAGATCATGATCATGTCCTCCAATCATCCTGCAAATCCTGTTCACTATGATTCTTTGTTTTTTCTCTACCTTATCTTCCTTCTTCAAATCTGTAGTCTTCAAAACTCTTTTCCTCCAATTAGACTCTGCAATTCTGCAATCACCTTCTGTATCTTTGTAGGCTGCAATCTCATCAGTTTCCACACGTCTGGTTTCCTTGCATTCACCAAACTTGGACTTTTCAAAAAGAGCTATTCCTGAAGCTCTGATACCACTTGATAGTGGGGTCATCCACACTAATGACCTTCCACAACCACAGTCCTGTTTTGCTCAACTTTTTAACAAGCTGTGTGTACAACTGCATTCAAAATTTTTGCATGCCCAAGCAATTCAAAAATTGGGGAAATTCACAACATGTTCTTGATATAAATCAACCATATCATATAACCCTCGGCAAGTACATATATTAAACCATGTTCACCACATCACATATTTCATATTGGGCCAACTAACCATTATACAACCATTATACGTAATATATCCATACATATATTACGACGTTCTTCAATTATTGGAAACATTTCAATGAAGTCCAACAATAATCGGGCATACTTTTATTAACTCGCAACCTTAATACATATTTGATTTGGGTCAAGCCGCAAACCTCAACACATACGTATGCATGGACCCCACCGCTAACGATCGTCTCCATCCAACGGTTGTTATCGCGTCGCGCCGCTTCATTTGATCTGACAATTATCACTTGGCCAAGATGCACAAACAATAATGACTAACCATCGACCCGATCGGAGGGCTCGTATTCCATTGCGCCGTGAATTCTAATCAGACGGATATTGCACAGCCAAGATGCATGAAAAATAACGCGTGATGGCGTGCAGTGACAGTGTTTTTTCAGATTCGTTCAGGGACATGTGTCAGCTGCTCTATGGAATCGTTGCCACTCTCTTGAATACCACCCACCGTGTAAAGGTGGTGCGATGAAAACCACCGGTTCACTCCAACCCGCCGTTACTGTTCATGCGGTCACGATTCCGCTCTTCCTCGACGCGCTAGGTTTTGTTCAACTCACTTTCATGTACAACATTGATTCATGGTTCCAATATGCTCAACGATACTATTCAATTGTTATGCTTATAATAAATCTCCATTGTAGTTAAATCTCATTCATAGCAATCGGAATCCGTCGTCGATCATCCACTCAACAAACCAAGCTTGTTCCTTCACTCAGTCACTCATTCACAGAGAGCATGGTTCATTTTTCTTTCAAGGGAAATACGAAATTCGCACAAAACAAGGTTCTTCACTACAAAATTTCCCCACAATCACTCCTTGACTCACAGTCTATTGTCACGGTTCTTAACATGGTTTTTTATCGCTCAGATTTCCCTATCCTTGCTTGTTGGACTCGGTTGAATTACACAAAGTCATTCCTCAAGAACTCATGTGTTCACACAGGATATTCAACAAATGCACAATAATACTAAATCAATTCTTCATATGATTCGACCAAGAAGACATAAAATCACACATGGAACTTATAAAAAATTCTCCGTAAATAGATATATATACATACATATACAGGTGATCAATCTCAAAAGCAAATTCTTACAATTTCATGGTAGGCCAGATATTCAGTTTAGTGGCCATTATCCTCCTACTCTGTTGCTGAAGAGGTTCTATACCTCTTTAACTCTCTCTCCTCTCTAAACTCTTCAGGATTACATTTATACCACAAGGATGACCTGAATCGATTCAGGTCTCCCAATAGTTCAGCAACTCTTAGCATTCCCGATTCCTAAAATCAGACTCAATAACTGAACTAATCCTAAACTGACTCTTCGTATTCCTATCTTAACCAATTTCTCATGTTCTCAAAATCACTTGAGAACAATTACAATTCCCTACCAAAAATATTCAAAATATTAATATTTACAAGAAATTTAAAGAATATGGGACCCCCTATGTCTACTTATGTACAAAGTAACTTTTGAGCCTAATGCCCGAGCATCACTACTATTATTCATGTGGAAAATTTGGTCATAAATTTGTAGATTGTCGCACGTACCCTAGGAAAAAATACAATTCTAGGAGATCTGTCAAATATGAACCTCCCATGGCTCAGCGAAACATTAATAGATTTGAACGTTTAAGAAATAATATTGAATTTTACAAATGTCAAAACTTTGGACACATAGGCAAAGACTGCAGACTTGAAAATCCTCCAGAAGAATCTTTGAAGCCACAGAACGAACGAACATGGAAGGAGAAAAAGATTGATAATTTTGCTCTCGCTTTCAAGGCTCAAAACAACAAATATGTGTGTTATGTTGATAGCGGTTTCTCAATGCATATGACTAGATATAGAAATAAATTTGTATCTCTGATAGAGAAGAAGGATGGAACCATGTCCTTTGGAAATGATGGGTCTTCAAATTTTATAGGATCAGGTACTGTCACTCTCGGAAGCAAAGATGCTCTAGCCAAGAATGTTCTATTTGTTGAAAACATGAATTTTAATCTGCTCAGTGTTGGACAAATGTGTGATCAAGGACACACAATGCTATTCAACTCCACAAAATGTGAAATCAGGAAAGGCATGCATGGTGAAATTGTGGCTACAACAAGTCGATCTCCAAATGACATATATGTTTTGGATGAAGCAACTAAAGCATGTTTAATAGCTAAAGAGGGTGATATAATATTTGGTAGCAATGATGATCGACTAAGTAAGAAGTTTGCTACAAAGGTGCAAAGTGATTTCGAGATGTCTTTACTTGAGTGGTAGACATACTTCTTAGGGCTTCAAATATACGACAAGAGAAAGGAATATTTATATCTCAAGCCAAGTGCCATCAGGAAATAGTCAAGAAATTTAAAATGGAAGATTGCAAACATCCTTACTCAATGGTAACGGGTTACCAGGTAGACATAAACGACTCATCTAAAAGGATGTGGATCAAGGTTGTGTAGATCTATGATTGGCGATCTTCTATATGTAACAACATCTGGCCGGATGTTATGTGGCAGTTGGACAAGTAGAAAGATTCCAAGAAGCCCAAGAATCACATATTATTGCCATCAAAAGAGTTCTTCGATATCTAAAGGGAACAACGAGAATATGGCTTGTGGTATCCTAAGAATTAACAATATCTGTTATTCATTCCTTTACGGATACGATTGGGCGGGGAAGTGTTGATGATCGTGAAATTACTCGTGAAGCATTGGAATACCTTCACCGAAGCTTGGGATTCTCTCCAAGTTCTCATTATAATTTCCTTTATTCGAATATAAAGGGGAAGTGGAAGTGTACGAGGTCCACGGGATGGTTGTGTGTCGGGGGGAGTTACCCTTTGCCATTAATGTCAAAGGGAGAGAATGTTGTAGGAAGAGGTGTCATGATCGCGGGGGAAGTGCGTAACACCATCAATGCAGGGAATTGTTGATCAACGGTTGTCATTGATGTCAACCCAAAAGCGGTACCAGTACCATGATATTGCATGGAAATTTTGACCTACCAAATTAATATATTTTGGGTCAATAATGATTTTATGGTTTCTACTTGTTGAGATGTTTCAATAGATATATGACCATGTATGATGCTGGGTTTTGAGAGATATTCATGTTTGGAAGTTTGTACCCCCTGGATTGTGTTAAAACCCCACGGGGTTGTGGCATGGGTCATTTAAAAGTCATAATTAATATTTACAGCTCCTAAGATCCCTCCACGTTCACTTGTTAAAGGCACTCTCTCCTTTAAGCATTTATATAAATTGTGATCCTCATATCCTCCTCTCATGCGAGGATTTCGCCATCTGAAAACGGGTCATGTGGAATTTAGCTCTAAATTTTTTTCTACGAAGGTTTAGAAGAAATTTGAAATGTTTATGAAATTAAACTATAAAAATCTTGAGATCAGAACGTGAAAATTTTAGATCAAGGTACGCAACATTTTCGGAGATATGATGCCGGCAAATCGGTCATTTCAGGCTCTGAAATTCATATTGAAAAGTGACCTTGGAAAATCGATGTAACTATATATAAGTGTCGGATTTGAATTATATTAAAAAATTGGAAGATAGTGCACGGTTGTGGTTTGCGCTCTATCAATTTCAGAGCTGAATGAAGAAACAATGACATGCTTGGCATGCCGTACAAGTTCGTTCTACGAAACAATCCCTTAATTAGGGCATTGTGAGAGATTGGGTATAACTCTCCCTTGAAGAATCCAAATTGGGTCAGACTGCACAGCTGGCATTGGAAGACGACTCGGATGAATACTATAGTATGGAAAATCAGATATTGGGGATATGAAATAACAAAGATACACCAAATTCAATATCGAGCTCTTGGAAGGCAAATAAAAATCTAGATCATGTGTTGTCAAGGGATGCAAAGGACTAGACTTTCTAGGAAGCAAAAGCAAAGAAAGGTGCAATAGAGGGTAGCATGACAAAATGACAGCAAGGTGCATAACATCGGCAAGAAGTTCATCACATAAAGTCTTCAAGTGGTATACATACAATCTTGTAAAGGTAATATTTTATTTTAAGTCATTGTAAGCCATTATTGTACAAATTGTACTAGTTTCTATATGCCAAGAGTTGAAGAAGGCAGTTTCGAATGAATACTAGGATCATCATTAGGTGGTTGTGTATAGTTGGGGTTATATTATAGTATGTCTTCCTCTTCTACATCATTCTATATCATTTTAAGTGGACCATTTTCCTTGGTACAAGAGTCCATTCTTCTTTTATTCTTCTATAAGGTGAGTAGGAATTGGTGCTAGGGTGAGTTTCACCTCTCATTGGGTGTTGGGGCATACGTTGATTTGACTATTTGAAAAATCTCGGGCATTGGAGCGTCCATCTAGTGGGAAATTTGGGAGAAGAATGCTTTTCTAGATTCTAGGAAGTTGGAGATTTATTTTCAATTGGAGTTGAATATTAAAGAATTATTAGAAAAGCAGTAGGTGGTTTTTGTCTAGGTGGGTTTCCACCTTAAAAAATGGCATGTGCATTGTATTCCTTTTGTTTGTTGCTATCATTGTACAAACACGGATAATAATTGAAGGTTAACTAATGCTCTGTTTAGAAGGAATACTAGTTCAGCCCCTCTTAGTATTTCCAACACTTGGGTTATTTTAAAAAATGTTTTGTTCACAACGTTGATTGTTTTCTTCTTCTTCACCTTCCATCTACAAACATAAAAATAAAATGTAATGAGTGTATATACATTGGGTGAGAATAATGAAAATTGCAATATTAAATAATATGACATCAATGTAAATCGAAAAAGAAATGACAGTACCATAGCAAAAATTGACTCATAAACTATACACATTCTTTTCAAAAACCATGTAGTATGCCATCTTTCAAGGTTTCATATGTTGACATGCTTCCATACTTTGTTTCAAGTTTTATACCCCATAAAAAATCATATATTTAATATAAAAGATTTTATTTTGTTCTATTAATTATAGACAAAGCTAAGTAAAACAAGATCGATAGATGCTTACAAATTCGCAATTAATTTATGATATGCATACAACATATACTCACAACCCATATTTAACCCAATGTCAATCAATTCATCTGATGGTTCTTATTTGTATGTTAGCATCCCTTTTGAAGACATTCAATGATGATTTTTTGTAAAAACAACTTAAAATAAACAAAAAGCAAAATCTAGTTAAGTTGTTATAAGGAAGTAACAATTACTCACAAACTTAGATATCAACTCCTTTTCTTCCTTGTCGTCCTGTTTTATGTGTTGAATGGGTTCCATTTTTCTTTTCTTTCTCAAGAAAATACTTGAAAATTAATATTTAATGCTAAACTCTTTTATTTATTGTACCTAATGATCGAAAAAAATTCAATGATTACATATTACATTTTGAAGTATATGCTTTGTTGAGATGGTCCTCTCCGCGATGCAATTTTTGTCCATTTATTTGACCATATCCTTGTACACCTTTTTGGACATTCCTACCGGCATATTTACGATATCGCTCATTCATCTTTTGAGATTTTCATAATCTTCTAGAAAATGTAACATGACAATAAACTATTTAATTTTTATATTGATATATGAAAAGTAAATATAACAAAAGTGATATTTATAAATAATTTCATAGACAAACATCTAAAAGGAATATTACTTTTTCATTCCTTTCTTGTTGTTGTAGGTTTTTTGCTATTAAAAGTATGACATGTCTCATTGACCAATTTTCTGGAAACTCTTCCTTTAGTTTAGATAAAATTTTGGTTCTTGGAATCATTGGATTGATTTTTGTATTGTAAGTGGAAAGAACGTCTATACATTTCGTTCGAATAGATCCCTCAAACTTTTGTAAAAGTCCCCCTTTCGTTAACCTCCAACATCACTCCCGGATGAGCTAGGAGAAATTCATTTTTCATTTGCATGTTCTATTGTTTTTCTTTTCTTAGAACAACATTCCTTTTATGAGTTGTTGGTCCTGTAGAACATTAAACATAGGTGAATTAATAGATAACACATGTTATCCAATAATTTTAAGTATATTATTAATGAGAAATTAAAAGAACTCATATTGGATCGATAGTATTTTTTCATTCACACGATTCATCCTTTTGCAATTTCTTTCCATCAAGCATACGCTCTTCTCGGGTCCTAGATCAGAAATAATCTTATCGAGCTTCATCATGGCTCTACATGATACATTAGAATAATACATATTAATTAAACTTACATATAGTTCAAAAATGATATTTTTTGTAAATAATTTACAAAGAACTTGCCTTTTTTCTTTTCTTGATGTGTTATCGGTATTTTTGTTACTTGATCTCTTTGTCGCGTCATATATTTATCAATATGAAACCCGTACCATGTCATTCATTAATATATTTTATAATTAATTTTTCAAATTTTCAAATAATCTATACACCGAGGCGCCATTTCATGGTGAACGCCATTCGTTGATGTCGGTGCGCAGTCTTGTGGAAATGCACCACCCAAAAACAATATAATACATCGTATGGTGCTCTATGTCAACAAGGAGCACCGGTGCATTACATGTTGACGACCGCACCGGTTAACCACATAATAAAAATCATCCGATGTTAGTAGCATAAATGTGCCCACACACATGAGATAAAAATCGTCACTGCTTACGGTGCTCTTGTACGCTACGACATGGAATACGGGTGCGGTGCGTTGTATCAGTCATAAACGTGGTTAGTGCGATTAAACCACACATATGTATGTGCATAGCACGTGCGTAATGCGTCAGAAGGAGAGCGCACCAGTGCCTAGCCCATGGCGTGCGTGCATTATGTCAAATTTTTTATGATAGTACTCACGGTGCCTTTGGGATAATGCAACGCCGACTAGCGCGCTAGTGTTATCTTTGCAAAATAAAGACGCGCGCGTGCGCCATAATGAAATAGTGCACCAAAGGCCCTATTTTACATATGGCGCACGTCTGATTACGACAAATGTGATTTGTGTCACATACGTACTTACGCAAATGTACCCGGATACCAATGGGTTGGATGCGCATAGTGCTTGCTATCGGCGCACCGCTAAAACCTCTATAAATTTTAAAATGCACGTAAGGTTATGACATGGATTGGAAATCGACTATGCAAGTCATTCCCAGGGTTGAGTCATAGGCCTCTATATAGATGCAAAAACCCTATAAATATGAGAAAGAGGAGATTTGAAATCACAAAGAATCTAGGGAGTAAAAATGGATGCTTTTTATTTTTGTTTGAAAATAGATGAAAGATTTAGTATTAAAAACCCTGATTTTATTTTTTATTTACTTCATAAAAACTATAGAAAAATAAAATAAAAACAATATATTTTGATTTCTTACCGTGTATATAAACGCGTAGAAATATCATAATAAACTTTACTCACGAGGTTTGCATTTATGGTACAGGGTGGAGTCCCAGAGGTTTGGAATTTCGATTTGTCCGAATACTTCTATTCGAACGTATTTTCGTACGGTCTACATTGCTCTCGTCTGCTCTCAGGTATGTCTCCTGCAAATCTCTCGCCGAGTGCAAAAAATAGTGAAATAATGAAAAGTGTTTAATATTTAAAGAATTGTTTTATGAAATTAGATTTTCAAAAAATATTTTGCCGCCCATTTTTCAATTTACATCGCTTTTTTTTCACTTAAAGAAAATAGTGTTTGAGCTTTTTTGTTGTGGTTATTCTTCACAGGTGCGTCACTTAATAGCACCGCACCGGGTGCGTACTAGTTGATAAACGACACCGGTGCCCAATAACTAAAAACACGCGGTGTATCCGTACATGCACATTAGCAGAGACAGTCTATTTTTAAGGCACCAAAATTACATTTTAGGTGTGTACACTAAAATTTATCATTGATTTTTCTCGAATGCAGAGGAGAAAATATCACTAATTATATCAAATGGACAATTCTTCAAAAATCCAGCTCATTCCATAATATTTCTCAAAGTCCATCGTGGAGTTCTCCCTATCCATCTCGAGATGTAATATTTACTTCGATTTTATTTATATTTTCATTATGTAATTTAATTTTATGTTTTTTTATCCATGTCAATCATGCACAACTTGATGTGTTCATGCAAACATTTCAGAATCGAGTTTAGATGCACAAAATATTCAAAAAACTCCAAAACGTCGAAGCTATTATCGAGTAGCATACTCGCGAGGCACTTTTGGTAGATGAAAATGGGCCAAACACGACTTCACCCGCCAATTGTAACAATATTGCATCTTCTAGCCACAATCCGGGACAATGATGATAATAATTATAAATGTTTTGGTATATATACCGATTAATGTAATTATTTCAATGTCAAACCAATTAATCATGCTGTCTGTCACTGCGTGCTTACTAATTGATATCATATATTTTGTACTAATCATGTTCAATTTTCTTTTTTCTTTTTTAAATTATTAGATTCTAGTGATGATGAGCGACCTACCTACCATCTTCGTTTCTGCACGCAATGTACAGATGGAAATGAGAAGAGGCGAATTAGAGAGAAAAATCGGAGAGGAACGATACCAAAGAAATGTTTGAATCAACCACCGATTCAATTCACCATTACGTCTAGATTCACCAATAAGGTATGGTATGATGATTCTGCACAAGGCGACATATGTAGTGTCATCATCAAATGAGTAAAGTGGGATGAATTAACCATAGAGCAACGATGGATTGCTCTGTACGCTTGAAAAGATGATAGTCTATCGGTTTAGCAACATGTATACTGCAGAAGCTCCAGGGTCGATGTTTCTTTCATTTTCGGACGTTAGATGATCCTCCCTTATATAAATTTGAGAAATATAATCGGTACACAATGAACATTACAAATGGTCAATTTTTATGAACGTTAATAATTATATCGACATTAATGTACATTTATTAGTATAGTTTTCCATGATCACCAACTACGGGTTATTCAAAGATAAGGTTCTTCCGAGTGATAATGTCTTTCCTGGTAGCTGCGAAGAGGCAAAAAAATTGTTGAAAATGTTGGGTGTTGAGTACATATCATATCATGCATGTCCAAATGATTGTATTCTATATAGAGGAGAATATGCAGACAAAGAGATGTGTCTGAAATGTGGGCATGACAGGTATGATAAATCAAAAAATAAGGGTAAATCACATACTGGTCCTCCTTTTAAGATATTGAGGCAGATGCCTATAATCCTAAGGATTCAAAGGCTCTTTCATTGCAAAGAATTAGCTATGTTGCAGGGATGGCATGCCTCACACAAAAGTGAGTTGGGAGTTATGTGAATACCAACTGATTCAATATCCATGAAGCATATAGAGGATACATGGCCCAAAAAATTCAAGAATGAAGTACGAATTCTACGACTCAGCATAGCCATGGATGGCGTCAACCCATATTCCCTCCAGAACACCAACTATTTTGTTTGGCCTGTAGTAGTGATCAATAACAATATCCCCCCATGGTTGTCTGTGAAGAATGAACATCTTATGTTGGCTCTCATAGTCCCTGGTAGAAGACAAGTGAAGAATATGGATGTCTACTTACAACCAGTGGTAGATGAATTGAAGGAATTATGGGATGGGATAAATGTATACGATGTATCAAGACCCATCGCAGCAGAGAGGAGGTTTACGTTGTATGGCATATGTGCTTACACGACACATGATTGTCCAGGCTTAGGAGTTTGCTCTGGTAAATTACATGTTTAATTTATTGATTTGTTTATATATAATGTAACAATATTCTTTCACATATTAGTTATTTAATTTGTTGTAATATTATTTGTTCTGATCTAATTGATATTTTTTAACATGCCATGGTTACTAATTAATGTATACAAATATAATCTCGTAGGTCTTGTAACAAAAGGGTATTTTGGATGTAAATGTTGTGGACCTTCTCTGAAAGCTAGATGGTCCAAGGACCTACGAAAGCCAATGTATGATTGCTCCAGGATATTCCTACCAGAACAACACCCTTACATACGAGTAGCATCCGCTTTCAATGGTAAACGAGAAAGAACCCAAAGGCCTCCAATAATGACACCAGCTGAATGGCTTAGATCATATGAGAGAGAGAAGGAGAAGGAGTTCACAGAAATGTTCGATTCAAATGGGGAGCCTAAGTTCGATGATCCAGATTTCTTCAACACCTATGTTGAGAAATTTCCCATTGGGATGAAAAGGAAATCTATCTTTTATGACCTCCCATATTGGGAGCATCTTAATATTGCCCACTTATTAGATCCCATGCATACATTTACAAATGTTTCATCTTCTTTATGGAGGCACATATCATCGAAAAAAAGTGACACATTGGTGGTTAGGAAAGATCTTATTACTTCAAAAACTAAAAATAAATATTGGCCAAGATGATTAGAAAGTATGGGATCAGAGGCATGCGTTGGTCCCTCTAATTCATGGTTTTTCAAAGAAGGTGATTTCCCATGGATTTTAAAAAAAGATGATATATCTTTGGCAACGGAAGTTATAATGGATGTGAGGGTGCCAACTTCATATCGGTCTTCACTATGGTGTTGCTTCACCGTGGATGACCATTTGTCGAGGTTGAAATCGCATGACCATTTGAATCTTCTAAGAGTACGTATAATGTCAAAAGCATGATTTTATTATTTGTTATATTAATAAATTTTATCCCATGCGGTGATCATAAAACATAACTAATTTTGTATATTATTGCACATTTTTATAACTTTGAAGTGTCATTATCCTTTGTTTGTGCATGGGTGTGTGAAACATGAATTCCCTCAAGACCTAGGACATGCCATATCTAAATTATCTACATTTTTACGTTGGATAACATCAAAGGAGATTCATGTGGCTAGCATTCCACGGTGGCGTCAAGAGATAGTTGAGATTGTTTGTATTTTTGAGAAGGAACTGCCAACAAGTTTCATGGAATTACAGGTTCATCTTCTAATCCACCTGGTAGATGAGGTTGAATTAGTTGGGGTTGTTTCTTGTCGTTGGATGTTCTTCTTAGAGAGGTACATGAAGAAATTGAAAGGTTTTGTTCGACAAAGGGAAAAACCCGAGGGGTCTATGGCAAAGGGGTACATATCGTATGAGTCTTTCTACTATGCCAGTGAGTACATCAAGCAGATTGAAAACAGACCAAGTGCGGTGATTTGGTGCGATGAATTGGATGAAGACAAAAGAGAAGGAGAGTTGCTCCAAACAAGTGGAAAAAAACGCTTGATAAAGAGTAAGCGACTTATAATTTTTCAAATTTACAAAAAGTAATTAATATTCATGTTGAACTTCAATATAATGTATATTTTGATCTCTAAGTACTATATAATGTTGGTTTTATTTCATCAGCGAATGCAGAAATTGAAGAAATCAATAAATTCATTCTTTACAATTCTGAAGCGACACAAATATGGGTCGCATTGTACGAACAAAAAAGAATGAAATGGGATAGTGACAGGAAAGAATTCAGAAGGTTGAATGGTAGAAGTGTGCCTTATCCCGATCACTTAAAAGAAAATATGCCAAAAATATGCCCCAACATTTTGGTTGCTGACCAAGTCAGAGAGAAATACAGTGCTACCAGTCGTTACCCGCGTGCTGAAGAGGATGCGCTAAATGTAGGGATTGGGTGCAGCAACTTGGTAATAATTTATATTTAAATTTGAAACTTATATTAAGACATCTGCATTTCATATTTTAACTGTTGGATTATTATTTATAAGACACATGACACTTATACGATTTTTTAAACTTTTTTATAATAGGTGCATTTGTTCCCATCTATGTGGGCATATGGACACCATTTTCGCACAGAAAATGCCGATGCTAGAAACATCACACAAGGTTGTGGAGTGGAAGTCGATTTCGATCAATCTAGTCGATCTAGCCACCGTGATCAACAACTAGTAAGAGGGACGTTAGGTTACGTCAGAAAGATACAAGAGATCATTGAAGTGGATTTTTCTTCTTTCCAATGTGTTATTTTTAGGTGCAAGTGGTGGGACACCTTTGATTGGAATAATGTAAAGGAAGATCGCGATAGCAGGCTGACATGTATCAACTCTAGAAAGATGTGGGATGAAGATAAGGAGCCCTATGTTTTCCCTAAACACTGCAACCAGGTGTTTTTCTATCCAGATGTGTTGGATAGGGATTGGTGGTCGTATTGACACATGACCCTAGATAAAAACATATTTTTGAGAACAATAGTGTTATCATGCCATGCGAGCTAGAAGATAATGAGGGTGATCATGAGAACCGAGAGTGATATGGTACAATATGTGTTATTTAATCAATATTTATACTTTTTAAGATGAGTTTTTCGAAATATTAATGTAATATGTATTTTGAATTAATTGGTAATTTGCATTGTGTTAATGTTAAAATCAATAATTCACTTGATAATTTGGTATTATGTACTTGATCTTAAAAACAATGGCGTATTGTATAAATTAATTCTTTTTTTGTATCTAAGATCATAATAAAATAATGATAATTCTAAGTAAGTACAGGAATTTATTTGCATTATTTTCTAAATTTCCTTAAGTTACAATAAATCAATATATTATTCTATATTTATTATTTTACAATTATTTAAAATTTACAAATTTACCAATTTAAAATTTTTAATAAATTCATTTCACATTAATATAATTAAAATTTTACAAGTATTTTACATACAATTAGAATTAGAATTAGAATTATTAGAATTTCACGTACAATAAAAATTTTAGAATTGTACATATATACAATTACAATTTTACAAATTAAAAAATTACAATTACAATTTTAGAAATTTACATATATATCATTACAATTACAATTTTAGAATTTTAAATACAATTAGAAATACAAATATTACAAATTTACAATATCATGATCATTTGATATTTATAAATTAATTAATAAACATCATGTTCATGATAAACATCGTACAAACATCATATTTGACTAAAAAACACATTCAAAATCGCTAACTGCATCATCGTGATCATGATCATCTAACAAAACACAATTAACATTATATATTAACATCATCAGTACAACACAAACATCAAATATACATATCATGCTATCACATACACATCTATCTGCAAGTTACACATTAAATGAACATATCTAACATGACCTAACAACATACACATAATGATTATCACCAACATGTAAATTAAGTACAACTGCAAAATGAACATAAAATACATGGACCATATATATATATATATATATATAACTGAATAATGTTAAAAATATACAACTATAATATAAATGTCATGGATCAGCCAATGATCGAGCCCCATCTCCATGATGACTGTTGGTAGATGCTAATGGAGGCTCATGCAAATCTGGCGCGGCGCGAGGCCGTGAACGATCATGAGATGTCAATGGTACGCTGCGCCTTGTAGACTATCCATCATGTGTTGCAGCTCGCTCGTAACGTGCGACAGTCCGCATCAGTCGCGTAAAAGCTGTCATAACTCCTACGACATGTTGCATCAGGTTGTACCAGTCACGCGGCATGCCTCTCCACATCTGTAAGAGCCTATCATCGGCCTCTATATCTTTGAAATTAGCGGGGCAGATGCTCGCCTCAACAAAAAATGCAATGAGTTGGTCAGCCAACTCCATCCTGTATGTAGCATCACTCAGACGTCGACCACTGGCCGACGGACCAGCAGGAGCAAGTCTCTGATCTGCACCGGCCTCTTGCTGATCCTCGCGGGCAATATCTGGAATCATGCCCTCTGCATCATCATCAAGATCCACAACTGGATTAGGTGGTGGTGGCGGCATCTGATCCTCGCCGTCATAAGAGCCAATGTCTGCAAAATATATACAAGTACACAACAATAATTATACAATTTCATTACACAATTTAATAAAAACAAGTTAAAGAAAATGTTAGAATAAATTTAAATAAAACAATAATATTACCTCTATCATCTGGTGGCTCATCATATATGAAGAGGATGTTGGCACACCCTCTCCAATCCAACCCCGCATAAGGACAGGGGACCATAATGAAGGGATGATCAAAACACTAGCTAGCAACCCCAGTGCATCCTCTGATATCCTCGCTGGAAACAGAGTCTCCTCCCTCTTGGGCATCATCTGCCCTCACATAAGCATACATGCCTCAGTAATCGGCCTATGAGGCTGCCGAATAAAATAAGGTCTCGTCTCTGGAAACCTCTCAAAAAATAAACAAAAAATCTCTGAAGCAAAAGGGAAGTTGACCCTCCCTTGTGCACGAGCACGACATCTATCTAATGCTATACAGAACTGTCGTAAAAAAATGGCAGACAACCTGAAAATTCGTGGCTACTATAGTAAAGAATCAACATAATATAAAAGCTGGCAACTAATGCGTTGCCCGTCACTGGTGTTGTGCGAAATGGTTGAAATTATAAGTGAGATACACTAGACCTCCTCACAACCAAACACACCAATACGTAACTGTCCTCCGAAGACCTGAAAATATGAAGGAGACAATATATATGGTCTAATGTATCTCTAGGAGTAAACTAACTGACTCCCTACCACACAGCCAGTTGGAACCTCGAGGAACGAGGGAAAATCCACCCCTCTCCTCGAAAGCCCTGTAATAAAATATACATCCTCCTCAGTGGGCGTGTACCACTGGTCAATACCAACTCGGAAAGCCTGTTGCTGGGCATTCCACCTTCGGATTAGATGTCTCAAGAAACCACTATGGGACTTTAGGGAAGTAGCCTCCTCATAGAACTTGAGGAGGCCTACCTGCCTTAGGTGCCCCTACTTCGCTGCTGTAATAGGGTGAGGGTACGCATCTCCCTCCCTCTCTCTTGCCTCCCACAGGCGAACCATGTTATATTGTTCCACCTGTTGTTTTTGTTGTTGCTCCTCTTCTCTCCTTTCGCGTCTCTGAATTATTGACATATTAAACATATTTTTTTAATTAAATGACACATGTATTTACAACTATCTGTATATAAATATTTTTTGAAAAATAAATAAAACAATAGTCGGTGTGCCACAAACACAGTCATGCACCGGTAACGGTGTGTCCCTCCACAGAGACGCATCGGAGACAATGCACATACTGATATAAAACGCACCGGGAGCGGTGCTCCATAAAATATTTTTAGCGCACCATTCACTAAGTGCGGTGTTAGGAGACCGGTGCGTTGACTTCGCTAGACACCCCGGGGCTTATAGCTAACTCAGCACACTGCCCTTCTGCCACTGTACATAGTCGTACGGTGCGGCCAGGTATCCGAACGCACTGCTCTTTGTCGTAAAATTTAAAATTACACGGTGTGCCTTTGGAATCCGCCCCGAAACCGGTGCGGATACACTTAGCACCGGTTTACCAACCCAAACCGTTGACAATGTCGATTTGCAGTTCCGATGCGCCAAAAAACTTACGTGCCCTGGGGCAGCTAATTTGGTCAACGCACCGGGTGGCCGTGATTCAACATTTTCAACGATACGGCCTGGTAAATGACCGCGCCGCACTTTAAAAAAAAATTAAAATAACATCGTGCTCCCTGTGGTACTGCCCCAGAACCAGTGCGGACTCCTTCAGCACTGGGTGCAGTGCTGCATGTAAATTTACGGGCAGCACCTTAACCGGTGCGAGTCGAACGGCTCGAGCACACCGAGTGACATTTTTTTTTTAATGGTTAATTTTAAGGTTTTTTCAAATTCTAATCCGCTAAAAGGTTTAATTGTGGAAAAACAAGAAAAATACCTGTACATTTACCTGTCAAGGAGGCATATTCACTGTACAATTTAAAAAAGAAAAATTTTCCACTGTTTTGTAAAATTCAAGCTGGAGATTGGTGGAAATGTACAACAGCAGTGCGTGCAATAAGTGCAATGGGAGCATGGATGTTAGTGCGGCTCAAGAAAGGATAACTTGCACCAGTGCTTGAGAGCTCTGTAGGACTGAAAAAAGTGAAAAATGCAGTTTTTTGGCCGTAATTTTTTTTTGTATTTAACCCTATTTCGGTGCGTGGGGTTTTTACTGGAGTATCGGTGTGTTGTCTTAATGCCGCACCGGGCGCTTTCTGTTTTTGCGCGATTTTAGGAGGCATTGGGGCAGAAAACTGTAATGCATCGGTGCGCTACAGTAACTCGACGCACCCGTAACAGTGTCCGGTGAACCAATGATTTTTGCGGTTTTTTGGGCGTAATTTTTTTATTTAATCCTATTCCGGTGAGCGGGATCTTTACTACAGCACCAGTGTGTTTCCTGTATGCCGCACCGGGCCCTTTCTGTTTTCGCGCGCTTTTAGGAGGTACTGGGGCAGCGTAACATTATCGCACCGGTGTTGTGTAGTAACATCATGCACCGGTAATGGTGTCCGATGAACCAATGATTTCTGCGGTTTTTTGGCCGTAATTTTTTTTATTTAACCCTATTCCAATGCGCGGGGTTTTTAGAGTACCGATGCGTTTCCTGTATGCCGCACCGGGCTCTTTCTGTTTTTGCGCGCTTTTAGGAGGCACCAGGGTGGCGTAGTTTTAAAGCATCAGTGCTCTACAGTATCATGACGTACCGGTAACAGTGTCCGGTGAACCAATGATTTCGGCAGTTTTTTGGCCGTAATTTTTTTTTATTTAACCCTATTCCAGTGCGCGGCATTTATGGGGACCCCAGTGCGTTTCCATCATTCCACCCCGGGAATTTTATGTTCCGCTTTCTTTTATGATGCACCGAGGCATGCTGGTGTGACGCACCGGGGCTTTACAGTAACCTGACGCACCGGTAACGGTGCCCGGTGAACCAATGATTTCTACGGTTTTTTGGCCGTAATTTTGTTTGTTTTAAACCCTTTTCCGGTGCACGGAATTTACGGGGATCCCTGTGCGTTTCAGTCATTCTGCACCAAGTTGTTTATGTTTCGCACGCTTTTTATGAGGCACTGAGGCTGATGATATGACACGCATCAGCACGGTTGCTGAATTAAAAGCACCGGGAGGGTGTGTACGCAACGCACTGTTTCCGGTGTGCCAATGTTTTATGCGGTTTTTTTGCTGTAATATTTTTTATTTAACCATCCACCAGTGCGCGCGTTTTGTGGGCACCCCAGTGCGTTTAATTTGTTCCACACCAGGCGATATCTGTGCAGTCGACATGTAAAGCACCGATGCTCTATAGAAATAAAATGCACCGGGCGTGTGTGTACAGAGCGCACGGTGTCCGGTGTGCCAATTTTTGTAATGCACCGGTGCTTTGTCATATTGAACGCATCGGTGCATTTTAGGTTGATAAGAGCACCGGAAGAAATACATCCGCAAAAACCTCCGCCCGCTAACCTCCTCTAGGATCCTCCGCTAGAAATGGACGTCTGGGGTATTTTTCTGTGGGGTTCCTCAAAAACATCCACTAGAGGGTCTTTTCCTTGTAGTGTGCACTTTGACAGACTCCTTTTCTTCAACTTGCTGATTTACTACAATTATTTTGAAGTTGTGATCTTCAAAATCTGAAAAACATGATTACTTCAACTCAAATTCTACCTACCCATCCTACTTTTCCTAACATTTTTTCTTCATTGGGTGCATTTAGATTAGCCAACCCTTGACATCATTTTCTTTTATAAAAATAGGAAACTACTTACTTCTACACTTATGTCATCTAAAAGTTCATATTAAACTGATGAGTTGTTTATTCTCTACCTAATCTACATATCTATCAAGTTTAAACAGATTGACAGATTTTCATTCTCTAATCTAAAAACAAGAAATTGAAAACATAACCAAACTAGGATTATGCAGTCTGATTTGTTATGAGTTGTGGAATTTTGTACAAGTCTGCACATAGAATTTATTTTGCAGAAAGTAAAACAAAAACTTGAGGGCTGTAATCTGAAATTTGTTATGCATCCCCTCCTTTCTTTGGTTCATATTTTGATCATATGGAACCACTATCTCTTTTTTCCTAGCCTAAACTACTGATAAGCCAAGTTCAAACATTTTGGCAAATCTTCATTTGCTAACCTATCAGCAGAAATTTAAAACTTGTTCAATCATGGTTAGGTTGTATGATTTGAACAAGACTTTCTCTTCCAAAGTAGTGGCATTTCGACTTGCACACTTTCAGAAAATATTATTTTTTGGTATGGGGCTTTACATTTTTCTTTTATCTGCCCTCTTTTCTTCTTTTCTTTGTTTTTTTGTTTATGTTTCTGATCTTTTTCTTTAAACAATGCTATATACAATGAATAAATCTTTAAACTGAGATATTTTCAACAAAAGTAATGCTTGAGCATTCTTCCATTGACAGGACCTCCAAATAGTTATGTTCCATCCATTTCTTGAAGGAAGAATGCATTGTTACCTCTCGCAGAACGGATAATGTATGGGCCTTTCCATATATTTTCAAATTTTCCATGCTCGCCCTTGTCTTCTCTTCTTGAGTCCCACTTCAACACTTTATCACCTATGTTAAAATCATTTGCCTTGGTTCTTTTATCAACAACTTCTTGATGTTTTCTTGCACTTGTTGTGTTATGTTATATACTTCCTCTCTGGTTTGTTGTAATTGTACAGTCTGATTTATCCTTCTTATCATGTCCTATTCTTCAGACTGTACTTCTTGGATCAGCTTCATGAGTGGCACTCTTAAACTTGTTTAAAAAATTGCATCTGCTCCATACACTAGCTGATAGGGAGACATTCCAATAGATTTTTACTTGTTAGTCTATCTACCCATAGTGCATGTACTAGCTTACTGTGCCATGATTCTTTATTATCTTACAACAACTTCTTGACGATGTTCACCAAACTCTTGTTTGAGGATTCTGCCAACCCATTACCCTGAGGGTAATAAGTTGTAGAATGGCCCAATGTGATTTGATACTTGTGGAAAAAATCCACCATTCTCTTGGATCTAAAGGCAACATCATTGTCAGTGATAATCTTTCTAGGACAGCCAAATCTAGACAAAATATGATTTTCAAGGAATTTAATGATGACTAAATATGTGGTAGTTCTAGAAGGGATGGCCTCTATCCATTTTTTAAAGTAGTCAGTTGCAGTGAGGATCCATTTGTGTTGTGCAGAGGAGGCAGGATGGATTTTGTCAATGAAGTCTAGGATCCACTGTTGAAAAGGAGCTTCAACGGAGATAATATGCAAAGATAAGGGCAGTAGTTTTCTTTTGCCTTCAAAGATTTGGCACTTATGACACGCAATTACCATTTTATGGATGTCTTGAAAGAGTGTGGGCCAATAATAACCAGATCTAAGGATTTTGTTAATAGTAGTTTTCCAATAGAGGTGGCCTCCACATTCTCCTTCATGGAACTCATGCTTGATTTTATCTGCATCATTCTCAAGCAAACATTTAAGCAATATACCACTAGCATTTTTCCAATATAAACTTCTATCTAAAATGCATTAATTTACAGCTTTCAACTTTAAGAATCTAGCCTTTGTATTAGACAAACCAAGAAGAACATTAAGATTAAGAAGCATATATAAAATGTCAGCGTACCAAGATGAATTCAGAAATTAATCTTCAATGATTGGAGTTGCCAACTCCTCATGTTCATCTAATGTATCTATCATGTTCATATCAAGTGCTTGAAAGTTGGTTTCAGCCATGAGTTTAGCCAGTCCTTGTCCTTTGATGAGTTTAGTGGGCTTGATTTCTAAGTCATATTCTAATATAACATCAATCCACTTACCTCTTTTTCCATCAAGATCTTGTGTTAATATGTCTTTTACCACTGAATGAGGCACAATTCAATGATGTGTGAATGTAAAATGTAAACTCTGAAATATTTCAATGCCTTGATTAAGGCAAAATCTTGTTTTTCCATGATGTTGTATTCCAGAGGTGCATATATTAATGCCTTGCTGAAAAATGCAATGGCCTGATCCTTTCCTTTTGTGCTTTTCTGTAATAGGACAACAGCAACTATATGTTCTAATGCAAAGGATAAGATGAAAAAGTCTTTGGTACAATCGGGGCTGATTAGAACTGGTGTTTGGGTGAGTGCTTGTTTTACCAGCTCAAATGATTGCCTTGCCTCTATGGTCCATTTAACTCCTATTTCTCTTTTCAGCATGTTTGTAATGTTCCTTAGGAGTTCAACAAGGTTTGGTATGAACCTTCTTAAGAAAATTATCTTTCCAATGAAAGATTGCAGCTCTTTGATATTTCTAGGATGATTGATTTGCAATATTCCTTCAATCCTTTTTGGGTATATCTTTATCCCTTCTTCATATATGATATGGCCTAAAATTTTTCCTTCTTGGAGGCCAAACAAAGTTTTCTTGGGATTCAAGGACAAACCATACTTTCTACATTTTTCAAAGACTTTTCTTAAGTGAGTTAGGTGTTTTTCATCTGTTTTAGAATAGGCTGTGATTTCATCAAAGTAAATCACAATGAAGTAACCTATTTCTTCTAAGAAAGAAATGTCCATGGCTCTTTGGAAGGTGGCACCAGCATTAATTAACCCAAAATGCATTTTCACATACATGAAAGTGCCCAAGGTGTAGTGAAAGTTGTCTTGTGTTGATCATCTGGGTGTACCAGCCCCTGATTGTATCCTGAGAAGCCATCTAGCAAAGAAATTATTTTAGAACCCACTACCCTTTGTAAGATGTGATCCATTTTTGGCAAAGGGTAGTTGTCTTTTAAGGAGGTTTTGTTTAAATTTCTAAAGTCTATGCATAGCCTAATTTCTCTTGTTTTATTCCTTACTGATACAAGGTTTGAAACCCATTTTGAGTATCTCAGAGGGACTATGATTCTAGCATTGTACATTTTCTTGATTTCTTTCTCAACTAGGGGTAATTGTAGAGGGTTTATTCTGTGCAGTTTCTGTTTAAAGGGCTTATGGTTTTCTTTGAGGGGTATCTTATGCTGAATTATCTATGTATCATATGATTTTAAATCTTCATAAATCCAAGCAAAAACATCATAAAATTCTCTAAAAAGCTCAAGATATTTCTGTTTTATATGATCTGGCAGTGTCTTGGACATTTTGATCATTTAGGGTTTTTGTTCACTACCTATATTTCATTCTTCAATTTCAGTTTCAGTGGGTTCCATTTTTGGCTTCTTGGCAACATCATTAAAATCAAATAGTTCTTCTAGAGGAACCAGTCCCTTTGGCAAGTTATCAGTATTGGACTGTAGCACTTCAAAGTGTTCCTTTTCTAAATTAGTGCACAGTTATGTTTTCTGTATGTGTTCTTTTGTTAACATATTTATATCAACAGTGTTAGGAGGTTCTTCTTTGTAAGTGTGTTTCCCAGCAGAGCAGTCTTCTTCATACTGTGAGTCTGAATCTGGCACTTCAAACTCATTTTTGGACTGCAGGAAATCTTCTATATGTTTATCTCCTTCAAAAACTTGCTAGTATTTTATGTTATCTGGGACTGCTAGTCTATATTTGACTTGGATTGTGTATTGTTTTCTTTGATAAGGTTTTTGACATGTGCTAGCTGCAAATGCTAGACCATTGGCAAGAATGTTTTGATTTCCAGGGACAAAGGTAAGCTCATATTTTTCGAATGTTTTCAAGAGGTCAATGGCATCATCCCTATAGGCTTTTAGTCTTGGATGCTTGGCTGTGTATTCTCCATAAATCTACCTAATAACTAACTATTAATCTCCATGGACAATTATCCTCTTGCCTCCTAATCTCTTCAATAAGTGTACTCCTAAGAGGAGTGCTTCATATTTAGCTATGTTATTAGTACATTGAAAATTTAGTTTATATGAGCGGCCTTCTGCATGATTGTTCTCTGTGTTATGTACCCATATGCGTGCTCCTGAACCAATTTTGCTACAAGAACCATCAAAACACATGCTCCAAAGAGGTCCAATTTCATATTTGTTATTAAAGTCATTTTTGTCCTCATCATGCTGTTTATAGTGGTTTCCACTATGTTTTTCATCATGCTATTCCTTAGGGTATATACTATGTTTATCATTGTTTTGTTTATCATGATTTCCACTATGTTGACTTTCATTTTTATTTTCATGGTCATCCCTATGTTGATAATTGCTTTGTTCCCTAAGGTTTCCAGTGTGTTTGCTGTGATGTTCTGTTTTAGAAAACTGTTTTGACGGTTTCCCTTCCTTTTCCTCTTTTTCTAGTATTGTTTGCTCATTTTCTATCACTTGTTCATTAGGGTTTTCATCATTGTAAAGGATAAATGAATCAAGGTCTATGTGAATAGAATAGAGAGGGGAGTTATCTGGTTTTTCTTGACTGTTAACCATGTATTTCATGTACGTTTCCCTATATAGTCTTCTTGGTTGACTAAAGACAGGGATGGTAGCATAAGTCATGTCCATTTGCAGGGTACCTTGGAGTTTGGCTCCCCATGATCTTGAAAGGAGCATGCCATATTTAGGAGGAATATAAGCCACTACTATATCTATTACTAGGCTCTTGGATGGTATTTGTGCTAGATTGACACATAAATCTTTGATTAGGCCTAGACATTTAACTCTACTAGAATCAAAAGAGTATAAATCTTTGTAAGGTCTAGTTATCTCAAGGCCTAGTCTTTCCATCACTACTTTTGGCATTAGGTTGTGTGAAGCACCAGAGTCTAACATGGCATTGTGAAATTTTATCATGGATGTTTAAACTGACATAAAATGGAGGACCACCTCCCTCTTGAAATTACCCTTCTACTTTTGGTCCAAACAGAAGTTCAGGTTTGTCTTCATTTAATTAATAGAATCAGCATTTTCTCCTATGTTTAAAGCTCTTAAAATTTGGGTTTTATATACATCTTGGGTGACTAGTTCAGTAAGAGGAATAGAGATCTTAATCTTGGCAATTTCACTCTCTATACTGAAAGGTGTTTGGGTTTTTGAAATGTTTAGATCAACCTTTTTAGTCATTGTTTTCTCAAAAAATTCATCTTGTTGGTTTTTATTATGAACAACAGTTAAAACAATTTTATCAGGAGCATTAAATTAGCTGAGTTTCTAGTGCTGCTTTGGTCACCACTATGTTTGCCAGTAGGTTGGATGTTTTTTCCTTTATTTTTATCAGAACTTTCAGCCACTATGTTAGTGTTTTCTGTTGTCTTTTTAGAAATGTATTCAGGATTATTTTTAGCAGAAATTTCAGAGGTCTTTCATTTGGGAGTGTCTTGGTTTTTCTTACTTATGAGGTCATATTGTCTATGTACTTCCATGATGGCATTTTCAAAGCCTTGTTTGTAGTCTTCATATTCTAGGTTATCTTCTTCATAATGTACAAATAGGCCTTGTTCTTCCTCGGTGAGGGAAACAATATCCTCATTATTTACTCCCATTAAATTTATGTGGGTTTCCTATGTTTCTTCAATTACACCCGCATCTTCATTTGCATAATTTTATTGGAAAGGAGGCCTGATTTGCTGATCAGGACCTCTCTACCTAATTTGAGGAGGGTTTCTTCTAAAGGTCTGGTTTTGGTTCTAATTTTGGTTTCTGTTTTGAGGAGTTGTTTGATTTTCTCTAGGATAAGCTCTCTCATTCATGTTTATTCTCTCCATCATTATCTCCATTGTCCTAACTAGGCTATCAATTTTAGCATCAGATCTGGAGAGTCTAGATTCCTCTTTGTATGTAACCCTCCTTTCCTAGCCCTCTTCTCAATTAGGTTGGCTTCTACACTCATAGCTCCCCTTTGCATATCTTCTAAGGTTAGGGGATATCTTTCTCTCAATTGGTAGGCCATATATAGATCAAATCCCTCTGGAAACTTTATCAAATCTAGGCCTTGTGGGGATTTCAGGTGAGGTGGGAGTGCATTGTATACACTATTGAACCTAGTGCAGTAGTTTTGGACACTTTCCTTGACATTTCTCTTAAGGTTATTATACTTTGAGAGGATTTGGAGAGGATTTTTCTTAATCTCCCACTTGTTTATGAATGTTTGATAAAGGGAATGGAGGTCATGTATGTTGTTAGGAGTTAAGTTTTTGAACCATTTATTTGCTTCTCCTCCTAGGCTTTGGGAAAACATTCTCATTTGGATGGTCTCCTCTTCTATTTCTTGATAGTCAAAAGCATCATTCATATTATCTACATGTTGTTGGGCAGTGGTAGATTCAGCTCCAGTAAAGTGAGGATTTTTTTATTGGAACTCCTGTGGCATAGGAAGTAAAGGTTGGGGTAGTACTAATGGGGCAAACCATGCTGCCATGATTTGAGGTAAGGGAACCCAAGGAGGATTTACAAGAGGAGGGTTTGTAATAGGAGGTGGAGGATGAAGTGGAGTGGTTTGCACAATGGATGTATCAGTGGCTGTGGCAAAAGTACTTGGATCAAAAATTTGATTTTGAGTAGACTTGGAATGAAAGGAGCCAAAGTTTCTGAGAAGCTGAAAATCAGTAGGAGTGGAAAGAGAGGCTTCTCTGCTAAGACCCTGCTGCAAGTCTGTGGGCTCAAGGTCTGTCTGGTCTATACCACTTTGAGGCTTAGTTCTAAATAGGCTTCTTTTATGGTGTAATTCAAATTGGGTATCTTGCAAGGCTGTAAGTTTTTCAGGGACAGAACTTGCTTTGTGGATAGGTCTGCTAACAGTTGGACTTTTGGAACTAGGATACTTCCTAGGGATGATTTCAAGATTGTAAAATATTGCAGGAGGATTTGGGTCAAGATAGGATATAGTATAGATTCTCCTAGAAGCCACGACTTAGACCCAAGAATCAGAAAGGTTGAGAGTTTATGACAATCTCAAAGAACAAACCAATATGCAACAAGAAAACTTAATCCACAAAAGTTTTCTTAACTAGGTTTTGGTGATATTTTTTGATGATAAAATAAGTTTTCCAGTGGAGTCTATGGAAAACTAGTGGAGTCAGCAGACCTATTGAAAACCAGTGGAGTCACCAGGTGGAGGATTTTTACTTGCTTTATGTCTGGTTGTTGTCCACCATTAGCAACCAGGAACCATTCTTGGCTAACACTTGATTCATTTGAGTTTTAAAATGAGGTTTTCTGAGTTTTTGAGGTTATCTATTACTCAGTGTCCCCAGTACGGTCGCCACTATGTTGGCTCCCTGTGACTTGCAATATTGGCAAGAACAAACACTGCAGGGGCCACATCAGAACCACTTTGGAATCCTAGGACCTAGCCTTCTTGGATTCAGAGTGGGATATATCTATGTATGTGCTTTCAAATGATGTCTCTTTATACTTTTGCTTATGATATTAGGCTATTTATGAAGATCTAAGGACTTTTTTGGTTTGGTTGATTGAATGGTTAATTGAGAGATCAAAGGTGGGAGTAATTGAGGGAATGTTTTAGCTGAAAATATAGACTATGAGAAAACATAATTTCATTGGGAAATGGAGTCATAAAAGGATTTAATTTCTCATCAACTCTGCAAGGGTTTTCATAGGGAAATCTAATTATATCAAGTGGATCTCTTAGATTAGATTTTGATATGAAACAATAATAAGTTGTAAAGGCAAAAAAGCTATAGTCAGTTAAGAATCTTCTAGCTCTACTTAGACAAGAAAATCCTTTTAGGTAACTATTTGAAGCAAACCAAAGGACAGGGCATACCATAGACTTCTTTGGCCAAACGTTTTAATGAGAAAACCTTTAAGACAACAATCTAGCAATTCAAGGATTACTTTCATATAAAGAAATCATATAAGATAACAGTGAGAGTAGCTAAAGAGAAAACATAAGCCTATCTTCTTTAACTCAACATTGAAAAGAACCTTCAAAGCAACATTTGGAGGCAGACTAGAGGGCAAGGCATACCATAGACTTCCCTGGTTTAGACTCTACTAAGTATACTTCAAAGAAAGGTCTTAAAAACAATATCTCAAGAAATACCAAAGGACAGGGCTTACCATAGACATTTTTGGCTTGACTCTATTGAATTATTTTCAAGACAACAAGCTAAGATGGAACTGGAGAGAAATTAAGAATTCTCCAATCAGACCTTGCAGAAGAAAACATAAAGATAAAGAATGCAAACAGAAATAGGGTGGTAAGACAGCATATCCTACTCTAAAATTTATGTTATTTTATCAGAGAATATGAACAGAATGTAAAACATGAGAAAAACAATGACAAAGAAGGAAAAATTCACCATTAACATAGCTCAAGGATCCTGTGAATGTGCTTGTATTATTGATGTTTAAACCAGCTACATACTCCATGTACAATAGCTTTCTGTAGCTCAAAGATTTCTCAAATCCAGCCTAACATTCCTCAACTAGCTCAGCAACTCATCAATCCTCAAATTTAACTAAGCAACCAACACTAAAAATGAGCTCAAAAGCAGTATTTATCTGCAAATGAGGAGGTGAGACTAAGCTAGGGTTTAGATGTAATTTATTACAGAGTTGATGTGTTTTTGACCTTTGAGACCATGCAAGGCCCAAGGCAAAAATATCTGAAGGTGTTTCTCTGAAATAATAACTTCTATCTTAACTTCTGAGTTAATTTCTGTGAAATGTTTGACTTTAAGGCTTTTTAATAACTTTGCAATAACTACTGGTAGATGAAAAATATCTATGACTATTTGTAATAACTGTTTGATGTTTTATTGAAAGAAAACATACTATAGGTGGCAAAAATATCCTTTGAAGAATATTTTGTTATGGATTTGATCCTTCGAATGTGTTTCTGGGTTTAATCTGTCTTAGTTTATCATTAAAATTTTCTTTTAGGCCACTTGAACTCGAATTAACCTTTAACTTTCTGTTTCACTGTCTCTTTCTCTAATTCTGCCTTAATTTCTGCTTTATGACTTCATATTTTTTATTAACCTTTTGATCTTCTGTCTTTAACCTTTTAATCTTTCAATCTTTGTTGTTTGTCTTAATTATTTTTAAACTCTGTTTTACTTGGCTAACCCTTTATGATTTGTCTCTGATACATGATTAGCCTTCTAATATTTATTTGCTCTATCATAGTTCTTTGATTGTCTTTCTTTTCATTGTGCTTTCTATTTGTATATCTCCTTTGCACAGGGATGCATTCTTCGTTGATGGAGGATTTAGAAGACACCGATGATCATGAATCATCAGAATTTTTCTTGTTCTTGCACCTCTGGTCCCTTTAATGGAATAAATCCTCTCGATCGTCACCCAGATATTTAATTGAATGTTCTTGTACCTTTTGAATGCATTCTATGCATCTCAACCATTAAACCTGCACACTAAAACAAATAATTAGCTTTAAAACCTGCAGGGAGGGTTTACTGCATTTTTTCAGAGGTTTTCGGGTTGTTGGAGGGTGGATAATGGTGTTCTAGGCCTGGTTCTGTAGGAGGGACCAGCAGGAAATTTGAACAGAGGGTGGAGGTTTGAATTCAGGCGGGAGGAGAGAAAGTGGTTTTTGGAAACCGGGAGCGGTTTTCGCGCGATTGAGGATGCAGTAACGATTTTGGCGGAGAGGATGTGATTCCACTCAGCGCATGCTGCATGGCAGAGGAATACCACATATTTCACGCAGTTAGGGATTGTTTAACCTCCGCACAATTAAATTTTCAATATGCTGTGGGGGTCGTTGGATCTCGAGGGCAGAGATCGACAGTCGTTGGGAGATATGGAGTGGCGGGTAGGTGCAGAGGTGGGGTCCAGGGATAGGTGGCGAGGAGTGATAACCATTGGATGGGGGAGGATTAGATTGATGGTGCGGAGTGATTTAGGATGGGGCCCTGGAGTACATGATGTGGCAGGGCTTTGTCGTTTAGCGCGGGAGGATTTAAAATGTATGAGAGTGTGTTATATGGTGGTGGGGTTTATAAAATGGGCCCAGCGGATAAAACAAAGCGAAATCGTTTTTTACTTTTAGAGGAAGGGGTTAGGGTCTTATGAGTGTGAGGGCTAGAAATGAAAGGGGCTCGGGTTGAAAAATGGGCGGAAGGAGTGTTTTTATAGTAGTGAGGGGGTTAAAATATCTAAGCGGAGGGCTTAAATATTTATAAAGGGGCGGGTTAATATATTTAAAATAGGATTTAACATATAAAAACAAAAGAACTCAAAAGTTTGATTTTTGTTCTAAAACAATGTAAAAAGGCATTTTTACATTGTTTTGGTGAAAACAAAGAAAAAATGATGAAGGGAGGGTTTTTATGAAGGGTTTTGAAAGGGGAAAATGGGTTTTTAGAGGGGAATGAGTGAATGGGAGTTGGGGTAAGGAGGAAAAGTGAAAATGGGGTAAACAAGCCTAAAATGAATTCCTTTAAGAGCAACAAGGTGAACTGAGAAGGCAGAGATGAAATAATAGTGAAATAGATCTATTTAGGATATTGAAGGCAGTGAGATTTCTAAAGATAGTTGATAGGAAAATAATGCTATCTTTAGTTGCTTGTAGAAAATCCACAGTCACCTAGTGAAATCTGTAGAATACAGGAGGATAACACCATCATTCAATGCTCCTCCCTAAGACTCTCCTCGAGCCACACCCCCACCCCTTATCAGTCCACCTACATTTTTATCCATTAATTAACACTATTATTATTAGCATATCAAGACAAACAAAAAATTCATCGATTGAGGGGAGTGTGAATTAATATTTATTATCTAAATAAATGGTTGTAAGTATAGCCAAATAAATCCCTAAAAATCCCACAAATGAAGGAAATAAAACTCTAGCAAAATTATGCAACAATTACAGTAACCTTGAAAGATAGAGACAAGTAAGAAAGAGATATAACAAGCTCCCTCAACACTTGCAAAAATCTGCACCCCATATTTGAAAAGTTGATTGTGAAAAGAAGATTGTCCAAAATATGAAATGTGAGTAACCAAAGTTATCACAATAATTTGGAGGAGACATTCAACAAAAGAGTGACAGCTATTGGAATGACCCCAAGAATAACCAAAGAAATATTAAGGGAGCATGTTGTTGATCCAACCATGGACATCATTTTTTGAATTCCTTACTCTTAGCAGAGACACAAAAAATTTAACTCATTACTCATTGTACAGCTAAATATATAGTTACTATAAAAAAATATATATTGTTTAGTAGGATTTTAATGATTTCATCTTACCATGAGATTTGGGTTGCATATCTAGAGATAAGGGTCAAGAAGAAGAATAAATTCTAAATTGATTTTATGGTGTACTATATTAAATGTAGAATACGAAAAAGGACAAGAAGTTGAATATTTTTAGTTGTCCTTAGGAAGCAAAGAATACCTAGGAAATAGTTGCACATCAATTATATATATATATACCCAAGAGCAACAAGAATAAAATACTTTTTCTTTTATGCAAAACTTTAAGAACTATTTCTGAAATATTTAATGAGAAGAAACCTTCATGGCCATTTTTGCAGGAGAAGCAACTCTAATGCCAAGCATGTACTTGTTTTGAACTAATTCTAATGTGTGCTTTAAAAATTCCATTGATATAAGGTTTTACTTTTCATTTAATATACTTTTCTTATGATGATATGTATGACCTTACTACTTGTTGTTTTTCTGACATTATTGTCCTAGGTTAATGAATAGATATCTCTAAATGAAATGTTGTTTCATACTATTTCATGCATTCAATTTGTTTGGTTATTTTTTTATTATTAATTTTATTTAATAGCTAACCATTTTCAAAATGCCAACAAGTGTTAGTTATTTTTCTATCCATTTAGTTTAGTTAGTTTCTCCTAGCTAGGATAGATTAGCATAGTTGCATCCTCTACATTTAGAAATCAATTTTCCATAGTAATGGAGTTCAAGCCACAATCTAAATGGGTCTCTTACACCAAATGGTGTGAGGTCTGATTGGCACTTTACATCAAAGAGTACCCCTATTGGTTGAAGGGCATGTTACTAGCGCCAATATATTTTGGCACTAGAAGGAGGGCCTAAATATTTGTATGGCTAGTAAAAATACGCAATTATTTACAAACACAAACCTATTATACTACCATACAAGAACCATAGTCGTATCTTTAACATACCATTGGTACAAGTCCTAAGGAAGAACCTTTGCACAAATATGCACCTCCTATTTTTGGGTGTTAGGGTCCTATAATAATAGGATTCATAATTTTGAATTGACTTTTGATAGTCTTGTAAAATATGTACATACTTTTCTTTCTGCAAGTTGTTTTCCCATATTTTGAAAAAAATTTAAAAAATAATTTAAAAAAAAAAAATCAAAAAAGAGGGTAAAAAGTCCTAAAAGAAAGATTAAAGGACTTAGAAAATATAGACCCCAAAAGAAAAAGATGAGAATAAAACCTAAAAGTGAGCAAGTCCAAATGCCACTACTTTTTACTTTTCTGCAAAATAAATAATTATGGCATAGTGTCAATAAATGCCATAATACATGATGAGTTATACTGTTTAATCTTGACTTGTCATGTTTTCAATTTCATGTTTTAGATAGAGAATAAAGATTTGTCAGACAATTTAATTCTGACAAATCAGTAGATAGGTAGAGAATAATGAGGAGCTCAAGAGTTTAATCTAAGCCCTCAGATGAAATAAGGTAGATTTAGATAGTTTATGCTTTAAAAGAATAAATGCTTCAAGGTTTCAAGCCTAAATGCACCTGCCAAATGAAGAAAAAATGTTAGAATAAGGTTGGGTAGGTAGAAAGAAGTGGAGAAAGCATGTAATAATGAATTATCGGGAAAAATCACTAATTTCCTATCCCCCGTAAGTATTCAGTATTCTAAAATATCAGTCAAACAGGCTCAGAGCATTTCTCTGAATTTTGTTGGGACCGGACCCAAGGCTCGATGACTGGCTAATCGAAAATATTGAGTTCTTATGTTAAATCCCCATTTATCATCATTCATCCTTCATTCATACATTTTAACCTCTTTTCCTAAGTAAAGACACATTCTTACTTAGCGAAGATTAAAATCCCATATAATTAACTTCATCCCTTCAGAAGCATTCATGAAACCCTCAAAACTACATTTATCCTAAGTATTGGTGAAATAATATAAAGATAAGCTATGCTTTACTCTTACACTTTACTTAGTGATTTTATGTATTTTGTTTTACACTACACTACCCTTTCATATTAACTTTTAACATATTCTATTAAATCCCTAAATAATACCTTATCCTACTTATTTAATTCCCTATACCTAAATACCCCCAAAACCCACTATTTTAAAGATTTTAGACCAAATTTATTACCCATGTGTTAAAGAAAAACCCCAAAAAACCCCAATTAAATGCCCTTTGATCTAAAACTATCACTAAACAAATATCTCGCCCCTATGGTTGTTAAACCATTCAAAAAAGTTTTAAAACTATATAATAAACTAGATACCGCACCCATTATGTTTAAATTAAGACATATTGCAAATGTTTTGGATAAAACATATTAACCTTGTTCATAAACAATAAATCCAAAGTTTTTGAATCAAATTAATTATTTTTATAAGGTTCAAAAAGCTTTAGCCCTGTGCATACGCATAAATCCCACACCTTTGCAATATATATATAAACCCCGCACCCTGCCTCTATATACTTTAAAGCCTTTATCCACTGATAAATATAAAGTTTTAAAGTATATATTAATCGCCTGCATGCATATGATTCCCGGTCCCACCATTTTCTTTGGCCGCAACTTCCCATTTAATATGGACCCTTCGCATCCATGCTTAAAATTTGACGGCCTATATGCAATATCGCGTAGAAAATGTAATCGACCACCCAACCTCCAAATGCACGCAAAATAGGTTGTTTTTCCATTCCACCTCCCCTCCATGTGGTCATTCTTCATTCCATCACGTGCGTTTCATTCAAAACAGCTTACCATTTGAACGTTGCGCGATAACCACTATATGGTTTTTCTTTTAAATTCAAAACCACCTTCCCGCCATGACTAAATGTGAATTAAATGTTTATTGAATGCAACCAAATGTATGGTTAAAACCTTTGAAACGTGCATTTTATTTCATCATTTCGTGATTAAAACCATTTCACATTGTCTCCCGACTATCAGGAGCTCTGTTTAAAGCCTTTTAAGCCTTGATTCTCATTTTTTCACCCGAAACATTTGCAGTTATCAGAATTAAACCTCTGAAGACTAATTGAGAAGTTGTGTACTGCTTTAGACAAACTGCTAAAGCCATAATTTCAACTAAAAACCTCAAAAATCCTTTTCAGAGCCGGATACCTGCAAAAAGGTATTTTTCTCAAAATTGAAACCTGCAAATCGAGTTTAAACCTTCTTTAAAGAAAGAAAATCCTTTTATTTACAAAATTGACCAAACAGAACGGCCCAAAATCATAAAAAATAGGCCAAACCCTGGCAAAATTTTCCCACGAAACCCTGTTTTCCTCTGCGCTCCTTTTTAAGAAAATTTGCTCAAAATTCACAGTCTAAGGATCAAATTCAAGGATCTAAAACGACTAAAAACCTCTGAATTACCTTGAAAATCCATTTTTTCAATCAAAACGACTTAGAAAACCCTTATTTTCTGTTTTATGCCAGTTTTTACATCCTCAAATTAACCTAGTTGAGAAAAAAGTCCAACAGAAGCTATCCTTAAACCTAAATTGCTCATTTTTCTCTCTGTTAAAATAAAAACTCCTGAAAACAGTGTAATCTTGCAGTATTTACCCAAAATTCCTAAGAAACAAAGCAAAAGCATACCTAAAGGATCCAAAACACCTAAATCTGAGGGATCCAAAGCCCCTAAGCCTACCCCAGTCATCACTGCCAAATCTGCTATAACAGTAATCCCCCTTCAACCACCTGTGGTTGTTGCTGAAAGCATTCCTTTGACTGATCTTGACTATAAAATTGCAGACCTTGTTATTGAGTTTAATTTGCTAGATATACACAACTAGTGTTATGAAAAATATCTAAACAAAGATGAAATTCCAATTTGGGAAACCCATTTACCCAAGTATATAGTCCCATTGACTCATCCTAGTCAAGAACTAGTCAGAATTTGTCAAAAATACTATGAGCCAGATCAAAGGGCTATAGTAAATGCAGAAAAAGAAATACTTTTTACCATTACAGCCCAGTCAATTAATCAAATGCTTCAATTACAACCTGATCCCCAGGCAATCCCCTTGTCTATAGGGGCCTTAACTCAGTTATACCTTGGCCTAGATTTCCCTAAAAGGTTCATGATCTTTCATAATTTTATGCCTTCTCATGTTGATATTCCAAAGATAAATCCTCCATACTCCACAGCTAAATTTCCCGAAGGGTCTAGACATATTATCTCTATGCTATCTTTTATCCTTGGATTTTTTACAGATGAGTATACTGATGAAACTATTCTTGGTTTCTTGTCCACCATGTCTCCTATTCAACCTCCATCAGTCATCTTTGACTATGCTGGTTTCATAGCAGATACCATCCACTACCAGTTGACTAAATTACCCACAGAAGGAGTTTTTAAATATTCATCTTATCTTTTACATTTGTTTTTATTCTCTCAAGCAGAAAAATTTCTAGTTTCTTTACAAAATATGGATGTAGAGGGAAAACCTCTATCAATTATCTTTTGGACTTCATGACTGAGAAAAGAATCCAGTGATTCCACTTATTCAAAGTTTTTAGAACTGTTTTTGCATCCAGCAATGAGCATATTGAACAAATCATAACAGCCTAGGATCAGTGAAGAAATGAAAACAATATTGTAGCTTTCAAAGCATAAAAAAGTTGGAGATTGGTACCTCTATGAAAAACACACTGAATTAAGGATTTTTGGATCAAACTTATTACCCTACAAGTTGCCAAAACATGTATGTAGGAGAATTTTTGCATTTGAATATCTTAGACAAATTCTCAATTCAGATTCAATTAACTTTATGGCAGCCAAGAAGAAGACTCAGATTAAGTTAAAGAATCAATTTGGGCCATTCATAATCAACCACAAAGATGCAGAAAAGGAAATAACAAAGAGATTATCAGAGTTCATATTTGATGAGAGTTTTCCATGGAATTATGATCCACAAGGGATCTTAAGCAAGTTAAGGGTGAAGTGTAAATTAACACCCTTTATCCATGAGTCAAAGCCTAACATAGAAAATTTTTCCAATCAAAATAAATGGATTGAAAACACCTTGACAGAGGCAGCAAGCCAAAAAGATACAGCACAAGCATTGGAAGTTGTCAAGCAGCCATAAACATCAAGTAAAAGAGTCAGGGAAGAAGGAGGTTACACAACAGAGACAACAACTGAGACTAAATTTAAAATAATCTATAACAAAAGGCATAAGCTTAGTTCAGTTGATAAGAAGAAAGTAACAATTGATATTGATGAGACAGATGATCCAGTGACCAATGATGATATAGAAACAACCATAATCAATGAAACACTTATGGAAATTCAAAAGGAAATACCAGTAAACCAAAATGACACATAGATGATTGAGAAACGACGTAGCATGGAAGCCTCTTCCTCACAGCTAGCTGAGGAAAAGGACTTGGACATCAAAGAGAGGTATAAGAAAATTAAGTAGAAAAATGAGGAGATAAAGATAGAAATATATTTTCAATTCCTGAAGCAGAAGCCTGGAAATCAGAATAGGTTATTATCAGCATTTGACTATTCCAGCAATACAATGATGATGTCATTTTTACAACCTACTACCTCAACACCCAAAACAGTATCAAACTATAAAAAGGTGGACCTTGAGGTAGACACAGAGAATATTCATGAGATGGACCAGATTGAGTTCCACATACAGACCTCTGAAATGTTGTGTTCTACAGTGACAACCAAAGCAATAAGTGCCAATAAACTTCAAAATACCATACTTATATGCAAGATCAGATGAATATGGATAAAGCATCACTTTATGCCAAGGACCTAAGGATCAAAGCCTTAAAGGAACTAGTTTTACAGGTGGGATATGATCCCTCAAACATCCAAGCAGTAGAAGAACTATTGGTCAAGAAAAAGAATGAAGACATAGTTGCTTTGAGGAAACAACTCAAGCTTCCTCAAAGTGAGCATCCACAAACAAATGAAATCCTCTAGGATCAAAGTGAAAAAGAAGAAATGATGAAGCTCATACTTCAATTGGCAGCACAAATCAAGGAGATGGAAACACAAATGGACAAACTTGTCCAAGGGAGAGAGACTGTAAAAGAACCAGAAATTCCTATAATTCCTACAGTCATCCCAGTAATTACTAAAGCAGTGTCTTCTAATTTAGGAGAGAAATTAGCACCAAAGGGCCCACTAGCAACTGCAATGTCAGTGACTTCAGCCACCATTTCAACTACAGAATCTTCTACAACAAATGTACAAAAAACATATGAAGCCAGCCAGATTGTCAAAGCCATGGCAGAAATTTATTTAAAGACAGATGAAATAAAGAGCCTGAATAAGATGATTGAAAATCTTGAGAGTGCAAATAAGACAGCTCAGATCAATGCCAAAACTAATGAGCAGAAAGCAATCAGATTGGGAGAGCAGCTCAAGAATTTACAAAAGGAATTGACTTTCACAGAGCAGATCTCATACATTAAAAATCATCTTTGGACTAACATAATTGAAGCCATTCATAATCAATGGCCTTCAATCCAGGTTATATATGAGTAGAAAGAATTATTATTAGCAGCCCAAACATAAATACAAAAGACAAAATATGAGTTGACTGATAAGCCTACACATGCTTTAAAACTCATTATATTTCTAAACAGCAAGAATAGGGAGGAACTTGAAGAATTGTAAATATCAGACAGGACAGAGACAATCTTGAAAATCAAGAAGGTTGTAACTAAAAAGAGCTTAATTAACAATCTTGAAGAAAAGTGTGAAATAATGAACCTTGCCATAACTAGATCTATGGTAAAGTATACAAATCTTAGACAGAAAGGCTTACTGGACATACACGTGTTCAATGAAAAGCTTATGCCACAGAAGGACTATGAAAAAAAGATCAAGGAGTTTGCTAAAGAGCAAGTAAACAAGCCACTAGCACAAGGCACTCCTATAGGCAAAGTTTTACTTCAGTATTTTGAGGATTTATTCTTTCTACAACATGAAATTAAGCACCTCTTTGTCATCAAGCCTACTTTTGCAAGATACAAAGAGGCTGATGAAAACTTTAGGAACCTGAAAAATGTCCAAATTCCAAAGCAGAAGAGTGGCAGACTTTCACAGATTTGATGTAAAGATGGAAGGTAAAAACAATGAAAATTTTACCTAAAGACAGTCAAAAGAAAGATAAAATGAAAAGACAGTTTGCTGATTTTTTACTGCTAAAATATAATTTTACAACAGTAAAACAGTAAAACTGATGGTCAAAGAGTATCAGCGTTAAAGAGCATCAGGTTAAAGAGTATCAGCAGGAAAGAGTATCAACGAAGGCAATCAAATGCATAAAAATATCTAACAGCCAGCAAGCAGGACACATAGGCAGCCAAAAGCTCCTTATTAGAAAAACAGTTCTATTTATTTTGGATAAAAGAGGACAACTTGTTGATTTGTTAAGCAGTTGTCCCTTTTATTATGTAATGATATTTTCTTTTTCCTAAAGTTATTCCTAGAACTTTTCTAGGATATTTGTAATACCTTTTGTATAAATACTTCAATTTCAGAAGTATTCAGTGTGGAATAAAATTGTTGGATTTACTATAGACATTTTTGTTGAACGTTGGAGGCTATTTTGTTTTGAATTCGAAGTAGCAGACTAGACAAGCTGACTAGCATCATAATTCAGGATCCCTATGATAAGCTGATGAGTGAAGTACTTCCTACTTGTCATTGTTTCCTTTTCTAAGTTTCATGCATTCATTTTATGTTTATTCTGTCTAAATGTGTAACTAGGAGTATTACTATAGGATTAGTCAAGTGCTCCCTGTCTTTAACTAGTTTCCATTTTAATGTTTTCCTCTGATTTCCGGTGCAAGGAACCCTTAATTGCTCCTTCTCCCATTTGACCTCTGCCTTCTACTTCCATTTTCTGGATCAAAGGATCCTTAAGTGCCCTTTATCCCGATCATACCACCTCACAAAAAACCATTTTCCCAAATCTCTGAGGGTTATCTATCTTTCCCTGAATATATTTGTACCTTTTTCGCCTTGATTTCTAGTGCTGCTAGCTTGATTTAGACTCCATAGCCCAATGGACAAGTAGATTTCTCTTTATCTTACCTCCAAGTGATTTTTTCCCACCAAACCATTTAAAACAAAACCAAATTGTACTTTCATAACTAGCCTAGTACTATAAATCAAAACAAAGTTAAACTTTAAAGAGAGAGCCCTCTATGAACCCTAGGAAGGCTAGATCCTAGAGTTTGAAGTAGGTTTGTGGTTACCTCTAGAGTTCTTTGACTTAAATCCAAAATCCCACAACTTAAGAATTTACTATAGTGATAACTTACTGGTAACCATATTCGGGACTTAACAATCCTCAGTCATAAAATTGTCTTGAAGGAAAATTATTTTATTTATATTTTTTATTTCAAGATTATTTTATAGGTTGTGGGTATTGAAAAATTGTAATTCTGGCTTCTAGGAAAACCTACTATACCAGGTCTAACCCGGATCCTAAACCTGTTGTCATAGTAGATAACCCAGATTGATTTGGAAAAAAGAAAAAACAAACAGAAAACTTAGAAGCTGAAGTATCATCAATAAGAGTCAATTCATTACCTCAAGAATTAGTTAGTCTACAAGATATTGATTTTGAACTGAAATTTGAGCATTCCTTATTTAAAAGCAAACCTAAAAATGATTTAAAAACTATTGTTGTAGACCATCCTTTTGTTTCATTCTTGAATTCAAAACAGAAAATTATTGTAGCAAGATCTAAATCAAAGAAAGCTAAATATCAGACTAAAATCGAAGAAATTAATGTTACAATTCTTAAGGATATTGATGAGGCTATTGAATTAGCTAATTTTTTTACTTATACAAACAAACCTCCAGTTTCTCAGTTACACACCACAATAATACCAGCTGCATATTCATCTCTGTATGTTGTTACATCATATATAAATACCACTCCCAACTCATCCACAGACCCATTTATCCCTGGACTACCTTTGCAGCCTAGAATACTTTTTCCACCATCCACTGAATCCACTAGTTTACCTTCTGATTTTGCAAATTCATCATTCTCATTTCCTATTAGTTCCACTCATATCCCAATATCGTTTCCCAGTACTTCCGGTACAGTTTTTAGTTCATCATCTATCATTTCCAGCACAGATCCAAGTTCTTTTACTAGATCTTCTAGTCAAACTAAGTTTTTAGCCATGGCTGCTAGATATGCTCCCCTTGTCTTACCTCAACAGTTGCATGACATGCCTCAAGGTTATCAAAAAAAAATACCACTGTTTGATGGTACTACACAATATACTGCTCAGCAACACATAACTAAAATCACAGACTTCTTTGAAATTTTTGAAATAGATGACTCAGATGTTAAGATGAGATTGTTTGCTCAAACTTTGACTGGAGAAGTAAAGAAATGGTTTAAATATCAAGCTGCTAGTAGCATAAATAAATTAGCTATATTTTTTACATGAATAAATGGGAAAAGAAAAAGAACCCCCTTCAAATATTCTCTTAATTTGATGCATTAAAAATATCCCCAAATGAGTCAGTTCAAGATTACTGCACTAGGTATAATAGTGTATATAATTCTATTCCTACAACTCTTAAACCTACTTCTTATTTTGTTCTACTCAAATTCCCTGATGGATTTGATGCAAATATGGCTTATCAATTAAGCGAAAGAGATGCAGACACCTTAGAAAAAATGCAATTAGATGTTGTTAGTATAGAAATAAACATATTAGCTAAAGAAGTTAGACTCGGAAATGAAAGAAGGGTGACTATCAAAGAAGAAAATTCAAATTCAGATGAAAAAATAGATAGCTTAGCCAAAACCTTAGAAAAAATAATGGATAGACTAGATAATATAGAAAAAATACCCCATTGGGATAATCAACAACAGATCAGAAATCCCAACTTTAGAAAAAATTTAAATCGGGGAAAAACAAAAGAAATAGCCCCAGACCAAACAATAAGGCCACCATTCCAAGAGAACTATGCTGAAAGTTCTCAAAATAATGATGAATATGAGGATGACATCAATAATCTAATGGTAATAGATGAAAACAATACCATTTTCCTCACTCAGGAAGATCAGGAACTATTTGAGCTTCAACAACTCAAATTAGAGTCCAGTGAATCCTTTGACTATAAACAGGGTTATGACTTTGCCATAAATGAAATAAATAGTCAGTATAACCTTAGACACAAGAAAAACAATGAGTCTTCTACCAAAAACAATTCCCAAATTCAAAATAAGAAAAATGTAGAAGCACCAAAAACAAAAGTTTTGCAAATTCTCCCAAGGGAAAATAAGCAAAGTTCCCATTCTTCTCAACCCATTTCTAGTCCTAAAAGATAATCAAGTCCCAAAATTTTTGATATTACTGATGAAGTGGCACAATATTCATAATATTCATAGAAAATCATTACTGATAAAGCCTCTAATTCAGTTAAATCAGAAAATTCAGATTCTAAGAAACTTTCTGCTGATTCTAAATCAACATAACCAAAAACTGATAATTCAAGAACGCCTGATGATAATTCTAAGTCTGATAATACTTCTACTGCTACACAAACAGTCCCTGAAAACCAGTAAAACTTAGGAAACGCAGACAGAGAATGTCAAAACAATTGAAGATATAAATACAACTGTAGAAACTCAAGAAAAACCAAGTCAAATTACAGTTATTAAAGATGAATTAGTTCAAATTAGTAAATCTCAACCCTCATTTAATATTCAGACTGAAATTTCTAAGTTAAAAATACCCATTCCTTTAACAGAATTGGTAAAAAATGACTTATACAAATCAACCATAACTGAAACACTGAATATGAATGATGGTGAAGATGCAATTAATTTGAATGATGATCAACCAGAATTGATCTTTGGCCCTAATGTGAATGGAAAGCATGCAGATGGAGTAGTCCCTCCTTTTCATATCAGTCTTACCATTCATGATCAAATTCTCCATAACGCTTTGCTAGATTCAGGAGTTTCCCATAATTTAATGCCTAAAGATATAATTGAAAATATTAATCTATAAATAACCAGGCCTTACAAATATTTGTTTTCATTTGACTCTAGCAAAGTTTAAGTGCTTAGGATTAATCAAAGACTTATGTGTGACATTAGTTCAGTACCCTGGTAAGAGTATACTAATGGACATTGTAGTAGCTGATATCCCACCTAAATATGGTATGCTACTTTCTCGCTCATGGGGATCAAAGTTGCAGAGATCTCTACAGTTAAACATGAGTTATGCTACTATATCAGTGTTTGGTCAGCCTAAAAAGCTATATAGGGAAACATTGATGAAGTTCATGGTCAGTAGTGTTGAAAGAAATATAAATTATCCTATTTATTCTACACCAACTGATCTGGACTCTTTTATCTTATATAACTCTGAGCATAATGAAATCCAAACTGAACTGATTGATAGAAAGGCAACACCAAACAATGACAACATCTTTCATGAATCCCTTTGGCCCTTAGACTTTGATGGTTTTGTAAACAAATTAGGATCAGGAGAAGGAGTATGGATTACAAACATGGAGACTAATCACTCAGAAGGACATGCCTTCATACTCAACTTCAAATGTACCAATAATATGGCAGAGTATGAGGCACTCATTCTACGCCTACAGATCATTAGAAACTTACAAGGAAAAATAATACTAATCATGGGAGATTCGGAATTAATCATAAAGAAAATAAACGCAGTATATTTTGTTTAAAACCCTAGACTAGCCAGATAAAGAGACACTGTGACAGATTTAACTGATGATCTATTGGAATGCAAATTTGCTGCTATACCTAGAAAACAAAATACTCAAGCACACTGCCTAGAAAATTTTTCTAGTACATGCAATTTACCATTTCAACCAACACACAGGTACACTGCTGAGGTTAAATATAGACAAATTATTCCAGATAACCTCAAGTATTGGCAAATTTTCTCTCAGGATGAATAGATTTACCATCTCTTAAACAATGAAGAAGAATTTCAAAACTGTAAACTAGATACAAACTGTAATATAGATTCAGATTTGGATTGTGAAATATATAACATAGATGTACATAAATTTGATAAACCTACCGTATTTAGTCAATTTGACATGAATAGCTTAGAGAAAGTAGAAATTGAAGAAATTATGGATGATGAATCTGACATTTTAAACCTCAAAGAAAATTTCTTACCTAAAGGATTAACACCCTTAGAAGATCTTTTTGACTCTAATGATGTAGCTAGAAAACCAAAAACGGAGCCAATAAGATCTGACATAGAAGAGTGTAATATTGGTACAGAATTGAAACCTAAAATGATAAAACTTTCTAAAAATTTACCTCAAGAAGAAAAGGATAAACATATTGAACTTTTAAAGGAATATCAAGATGTGTTTTCTTGGAGTTATGAAGATTTAAAATCTTATGATACAAACATAATCCAACGCAAAAATTCCAATAAAAGAGGATAAAAAACCATTCAAACCAAATTTGAGGAGAATTAACCCTGTACTATTACCTTTGATAGAAAAGGAAGTAAAGTGAATGTAAGATGCCTAGATCATTGCACCAATCAGATACTCTAATTGGGTTTCAAACCTAGTTCCCACTAGAAACAAAACAGGTGAAATTAGATTATGTGTCAACTTTAGAAATCTTAACAAAGTATCCTTAAAGGATAATTACCCTTTAACTAAGATGGACCATATATTACAAAGGGTAGTAGGTTCTTCTAGGATTTCTTTGTTAGATGGCTTTTCAGGATATAACCAGATCCTAGTCCAAGAAGAAGATCAGGCTAAAACAACTTTCACCACTCCTTGGGGCAATTTTATGTATGTAAAAATGCCTTTTGGACTAAGGAATGCAGGGAAATTTTTCAAAGGGCTATGGACATAGCCTTTTCAAAGAAGATTCATGATTTTTGGTAATTTATTTAGATGGCATCATTATTTTTTCAAAAACAAATAATGAGCATTTGGATCATTTGAAACAATTTTTCATTAAATGTAGGAAATTTGGCATCTCTCTAAATCCCAAGAAAAGTCTATTTGGATTAGAAGAAGGTAATTTACTAGGACATATAATTTCAAAAGAAGGAACTAGAATAGATCCTGCTAGGATAGAAGCAATTCTAAACATTCATCCACCTAGAAATATCAAAGAATTACAAGCTTTCTTAGGTAAAATTAATTTTTTGAGAAGATTTATTTCAAACTTAGCTGAAATCATTAGAGAACTGAACATGCTCAAAAAAGACTCAATTATAAAATGGACTGTTGAAGCCAAAAAATCATTTGAATCCATCAAGCAAGCTTTAACTAAAACACCATTCTTAATCAATCCAGATTTCAAAAAAGATTTCATAATTTTTTCATTTGCTTCAGAGCATACCATTGCTGCAGTTTTACTGCAGAAGAATGATCAAGGAGTTGAACAACCTATAGCTTTTTTCAGTAAGACCCTTATACATGCCCCTTTGAAATATAACATAATGGAGAAACAAGCCTTAGCTTTGGTTAAGGCCATCAGAGACTTCAGATTTTATATTCTCTATTCCCATATAATTACCTATGTCCCAAATTCTATAGTTAAAGACATTCTTACTCAAGATGGCCCTGATGGAAGAAGAGGTAAATGGATTGCCACTATTTTAGAATATGACATAGAAATTAAACCAAAAAAACTCATTAAAGGACAAGGATTAGCCAGATTAATGGCTGAATCTAACTGCAATGCATTAGATATAAATTGTATTGCTCAGGTTGATGACTAGGAAGAGATGGCGAATCCAATGATCAGTGAAGCCTTTGTAGATTCACCTTGGTACTCAGATATCATCTTTGTACTTACAAACTTACAAGCTCCTCTTGGATTCTCAAGGACTAAAGCTAGATTTCCGAAACTTAAAGCAATGAGATTTTGTATCTTAGATACTGTACTTTTTTGGAGAAATAATAGTGGGATATTATTGAATTGTTTACTAAAGGAAGAAGCTGATAAAATACTCGAAGAATTTCATGCAGGTTACTGTGGAGGGCATTTATATTGGAAAACTATTGTTGACAAGATCCTTAGAGCTGGTTTTTACTGGCCTACCTTGTTTGTTGATGTTAAAAAGTTTGTTACTTCATGTCACAAATGTCAAATTTTTGAAGGCAAAAAGAAGTTGTTACCTTTACCCTTAAAGCCTATTTCAACTGAAATGCCATTTCAACAATGGGGTTTATACTTCATTGGAGAAATTCAACCCCCATCCTCTGGCCAACATAAGTGCATTTTGACTGCCACTGATTACTTCACAAAGTGAATTGAAGCTATTCCTACTAGACAAGCCACTGATGCAGTCATTATTTATTTCATAGAAAATAAGATTTTGTCAAGATTTGGATGCCCTCACAAGATAATTACTGATAATGTAGCAGCATTTAAGTCTAAAAAGATGATTTCCTTTTGTCACAAATATCATATTACCCTAGGTCACTCTACTGCATATTACACCCAGGGTAATGGCCTAGCTGAATCCTCAAACAAAATTCTTGTAAATATCATAAAAATTTTACTTGAAGACAACAAAAATACTTGGAATAAAAAGTTAGTCTATGCCTTATGGGCAGATAGACTTACTACCAAAAATTCCATTGGCACTTCCCCTTACCAAATTGTATATGGAATGGATGCAGTTTTTCCATCATCCTTAGGTGTTCCAGTAATGAAAATCATTCAAGAATCACAAGTGGAAACAAATGATATACAAAGGAGAATTAATCAAACTATTCATCTACAACAAACAAGGGAAGAATTCTATGAGAAATCCCAAGTCATTCAAGATAAAATCAAGAAAATTTTTGATAGAAGAAGTAAAGAGGATGAATTTTACATTGGAGAATAAGTGTTAAAGTGGGATTCTAGAAAAGAAGACAAAGGCAAAAATGGAAATTTTGACTTTTTGTGGAAACGACCTTATGAAATTTATGGATATAGGGGTGATAATGCTTTCTTTATCAAAGATTTGGATGGAACAGATATACAAGAAGGACCAGTAAATGGTAGAATGCTCAAGCACTACTATTCATCTGAGCCAACCAATAGTTAGTCCCATTTACTTTTACATCATTTTAAATATCCATTGAAGTTTTTAGATTAGATTGGATATTTTATTTACAAAGTTGAAGCCCGAAGAGAAGGCCCTAAGCTTTGCAGGGTAAATTTTCATAAATATGAGTTTTTTTACAAAAAACATAACAAAATTACTGGATCATCATGGTCAAAGTTGAAGGCTACTAGTCTTAGATTTCTTGACATCTCACAAGGAGATGCCATCCCCATGTGAAGCCGCTGTTAAGGTCCTATAAATATAAGATTCATAATTTTGACTTGACTTTTGATAGTATTGTAAAATATGCACATACCTTGCTTTCTACAAGTTGTTTTCCCATATTTTGAAAAAATTGAAAAAATAATAATAATTAAAAAAAAAAAAAAGAGGGTAAAAAGTCATAAAAGAAAGATTAAAATGACTGAAATATAGACCCCAAAAAATAAAAGATAGAGAAGGCCCCAAAAGTGAGCAAGTCCAAATGCCACCACTCTACTTTTCTCTAGAAAATAAATAATTTTCCAGTGCAGAGGTCAATAAATGCCATAATACATGATGAGTTAAATCATTTAATCCCATATTTGATGTGTTTTTCACTCTGTTAGATAGAGAACAGTGATTTTCCGCAGAGTCATCTAATCTCCACAAATCAGTAGACAGAGCTATAAAATGATATCATCAGCTTAATCCGAGCTCCTGATGAAAGAAGGTAGATTTATATAGTTTAAGAAGCTTTAAAAGAATAAATGTTTCCAATACAAAGCCCACACCGCCAAACAGAAGAAAAAAATGTTAGAATGTGTTGTATAGGTATATAAAGAGAAAGACAATAACTATCATCAGAAAAACTACTGATAATTTCCCATCCCCCGTAAGTATTCAGTGATCTAAGCTATCAGTGAAACGTTTCCAGCATTTTCTCCTACTTGCTGTATCTCACCTAATACTGCTAACGTTTAAATAAAGACAGCCTCTGGTGTTAAATCCTGCCTACTATCATTCATCCTTTTTCATTCATATTTTAATCCTCTTTTTCCCAAGTAAAAACACATTCTATTTAGTGCTAAGATTATTGAAAATCCGCAGAATTAACTTTATCCTTCAAAGCAATCATAAACCCTCAAATTCATATTTATCCTAAGTACAGAAATAATATAAAATATGTCATGTTTTACTCTAATTTTTACTTTAAAGATTTTATGTTTTTTTTTACACCACATCACCTTTTCATATTAATCCTTTGAAGATATTCTATTAAATCCATAAAGAAAGTGCATCTGTAGTACTTATTTAAGCTGCTACTCAAACACCACCTAAAACCCGATTATTTGCAGATTTTACATCTGTGTTATTACCCATGTGTTAAATAAAAACCCCAATTAAATGCCCTTTGGTCTAAAACTATCGGTAAGTAAATATCCCGCCCCTATGGTCTTTAAACTATTCAAAAAAGGTTTAAATACTATATAATAAAATAAATCACGCCCATTATGTTTTAATTAAGATATATTGCAAATGTTTTGGATAAAACATATTAACCCCATTCATAAACAATAAATCCAAAGTTTTTGAATCAAATTAATTATTTTTATAAGGTTCAAAAGCATTCTGTGATACATAAAACCCATCTTTGCAAGAGAGTATAAACCCCACCTCTATATACTTTAAAGCCTTTATCCGCTAGTAAATATAAAGGTTTAAAACATATATTAACCGCCTACATGCATATGATCCCCGGTCCCACCATTTTCTTTGGCCACAACATCCCATTTAATCTGGACCCTTCGCATCCAAGCTTCAAATCTAATGGCCTATATGCAATATCACCTCGAAAATGTAATCAACCACTCAACCTCCAAATGCACGCGAAATAGGTTGTTTTTCCATTCTGCCTCCCTTTGTACCCGCAGTTTCTCCGTGGTCATTCGACTGCAGTTTCATTCACTAATACCACTTTAACGTTGTGTTATAACCACCGTATGGCTTTTATTTAAATTAAACCACCTTCCTATGATGCAATGTGAATTAAATGTAAAACATTTGAATGAACCAAACAAGAAGTAAACCTTTAACGTACTATTTCCTATTGAGTTTGCTAGGTCGAAACGACAAGACTGTCTACCAGACGTCAGAGCCTGCTGCAGCTTCTAATCCTTGATTTCATTTTTTCACCCAAACCTTGTACCGTCATTTTAATTAACCTTATGAAGACTAATTGAGGAAGTCAAGGTACCGCTCCAGAAATCATTGAAGTTAGAATTTTCAATCCAAAAACCCTACAACCTTTCGCAGCCTAATACCTGTGCTGTATTTTCTCAAAATGAAACTCAGAAATCA